>JABTTQ020003092.1:600000-891310 GCA_016081115.2 Rehmannia glutinosa | reverse complement strand
CTCGGTATTATTACGTTCCAGTTACGTATTGCTAAGATATCATGTTGAGTGTTCTTGTGGTAAGAACACGCCAGGTGATCTTAGGTGTTGAAAAGTGTGGTACTCTTCACTTAGGTGATGAAGGAAGATTGTGGTAATCCTTGTAGAAGGTCTTGTAAGAGATTGTGGTGATGCTTACAGGTGGTGTTGTAACAATTGTGGTAATTGTTAATAAAAGTTTTTTTTTCTTTTGAAATCGGCGGATATCAGGGTGGTAGTAGGTGAGGCCACTGGTGGGTTGAACTCACTATAAATCATCAGTGTTGTTTTAATTTCGCATTTACATTCTTGTCATTTACTTGTTACCGTTAAAAGAGGATTCGAAAAATCTGGCATAATCTATTCACCCCTCACTCTAGATTATCGTAGCCACTTGCTGTGATCAGAGTTTGTTTATATAATTATCAATGTTTTACATTATTTCTTGGTTGTTTTTCATGTAGCTTTGATGTTTTCAATGCATTGGATGAAAAATTAAATTATGTTGTTTTTATTCATGTGTTGTTTCTATATTGTTTTTGCTTTAATATGTATTTGTTTATGTGTATGTTTTTGGTTTATAGGATTTGAGTAGAAATCGATTATCAATCGTGACAAAAATTGTATTTCAATGAAATGTTATTAGGTGAAATATGTTTGAAACATGTTCGAAAGCTTTGAAACAATAATGTCAAAAAAGTCATGAAAAAACTCACGAGCATAAAAAGTCAAAGCGAAATACAAGAAGCATAAAATTATCAGGAAAAAAAATAAGGGGTTACAATAGTGCATGAATTAGTCCTTTGAATTGAGCACCATGGTGATGGTGTAGTCATCCCGGTAGGTGTGGTCGACGGACCGCACTTGACCCAAGATCAAGCACATAAAAAATTTCAAACTCTCAACCCGACCCGAGGTCAGTAGCCCGCACTCAATTCACAATTGCGTCGGACAACTCACTCTGTGTCTCTGTCCCATCTCTTTGTCTCTCTGCGTCACTTTGTCGGTACAGGACCAATCGTAAGGAGCTTTGGACATTTTTGCTAAGATTTTGTGACCATGAGCTTGGCTTCGAGTGGTATTGCTCACCTTTGTAAGGAGTATTGGCCAAGAGGTTCGAACAGGGTATCTTTAAGTTTCTTTGAAATTTATCCCGCTCCTATCCAACTAGTATTTCCAACTTATTAAGACATTTTGTAAGATTTTGTAGTGTTCAAAATTGGAAAACCAAGTTGTGTTTTAATTTTAATGTCTTATCACAATCAACCAATACTATATATACATAAATAAATTAAATTCTAGAGATTTTGTTTTCCATTTTGTTGCATAAAGTTGGGAAATAATGTTCCTTTGTCTGCGTGAATGATATCGGAAAAGTTTCGTTCTTTTGTATTTCTCTTTTCCTTTACTACTAATTTAGAAATTGATTTATATTTCAATTAGATTTATACTTGGAATTATGTTTAGGGTGCGATTGGATATGATTTCATTTTTGAAAATTTTCATTTTGCTAGCGAGCAGGTGGTAAAAGAATTTTGGGAAGAAGAAAAATGAATTTTTGAGAGTGTGATTGAATGTGAGATGAAAAATAATAATGAAAGTTAATTTGATTAAAATATATGATTTGTAGTTTGAAATATATGAGTGAGTGAATAGTAAAATTTGTGGGAAGAATATGTAATAATGATTAGTTTTTGTGAAAAATGTGTAGATGTGATTGGTAAGAGAAAAAATGAAAGTGAGAGAATAGTGTATTTTAAATTTTTCATAAACAATTGAATGTTTGGTTAAAAAAAATTCTCGGACCAAAAAATAGAATATCTTACATTAATGTTTGATTTTTCAAACATTTTAATTTCAATTCTTTCAGTTACAGTTAATTTTCTCACGAGTTAATATTTCGGTTTTAGGAGTTATTTTTAAAAGTTATTGTTCGGTTTTTAACTCCATAGAAGTTACTTGTAGTGGGTTGGTTTTCTCCTTAATCTTTGCGGGGAAGTTTTCTCCTATTTTCTTACCAGGAAGTTTTCAAAGCTATCTATTTGGATCATAAATCATCAGGAAGTGGGGGACGATTTGATTGATTTTAAAGGTTCAATGCTTGAGACTTTTTCATTACCGAGAGAAAAAGTGCCCGGAAGCTCGGTGTTACAGGAATGTTGACAACATTGTTGGCATCATTTTCAAGTTCGAGTGTTGAAGTTTGTGTGAGATAGATTCAGTGTAGAGCAAGTGATTTGAGTGCACTAAATGTATTCTCATACTTTATAAAGGAGTGTTGTTGCTTTTGGAGACAAATGAGAGTTGTTTTGTCTTCTAGTTTCCTTGTTTATTTTGTATTTTTGTATCTTGTAAACAACATCATCATTTGTGAGTTTTTGTTCTATTGAACAGTACAAGTATTTTATACTTGTACAAAATTTTAATCTCTTGTGTCTTTGTCTTTAAATCTGTCTTTATTTCATATATTATGAAATTGTGTTTTGTTTAAAGTCTTTGGCTGTGTTTTTGCAAAGTGTTGGCATCACTTTTTGACTACACAACGCATATTCATTAAATTGGACCACTTCAATTCTTTCAATTGCTGCATCAAAGAGCCTTCAACTGGACGATACTTAGTGTGATTCTGTGTTTTGCGGTGTTTTTATGATGGAAATTGAGAGTAGTTCCATGATTCGACCTCTTGTTTTGGATGGAGCAGACTATTCTGTTGAAAGGTGAAAATGAGGGCTTATATCAAGTCATTTGATGAAGAAACATGGAGATCTGTTCTTACGGGATGGATGCCCAAAGGTATTGACTTGACACCGATGGAGTTATAACGGAACAAACCAGGAAGATTGGTGGCAAAATGATGAAATCAGTTGCGATCTTTAATTCCTAAAGCTTTAAATGCCATATTCTTTGTTGTTGATATGTTTTTTGTTCAAAATAATTTCTAATTGTATTTCAGCAAAGATGGTTGGGATCGTTACAGTGCATTGTGAGGGAACCTGAAGTGTTAGAAGAAGCAGAAAAATAAGACTCTGTAAGCGATTCGAATGCGAGAATGGAGAAGAAAGACCAGCAGCTACTTGTGTATCGCGAAAATCTGCGATATTGCTAATGAGGCACTATCACTTGGAGAACCTATTAGCAATGCAAGATTGGTAAGCAAGGTAATGAGATCTCTTTCTGAAGATACGATATTAAGATTTATACCATTGAAGAAACCAAGATCGATACTCTTGGCAGCTTGATGAACTTATTGGTATTTTACAAACTTTTGAGTTAAACTTAGGACAACAAAAAGGACATCATGTTGAAGACAAAGACAAAAGTATTACTTTTAAATGCATAAGATTTTGATTAGCTTGTGATGTTGAAGTAATGCGATGGAACATTTTATGAAAAACATTCATTGAATGTGATTTAAATGAAAGAAACTATTGCATTATTAACCTTACGGTTTAATAGTTTACTCAAAACTTCTTATGTGAATGACAAAAATTTCAAGTCTAAGAATCATTTTTCTTATAATTCTTTAAATTTCATAAAAGTTTGAATTAAATCAAAGAGAACAATTCTTTAAAACGAAAAATCTTGATTTGATTCAATGTGTGTTGCAAAGGATTTGGTCATTATGCAAAACAATGTGCAAACACTTTCTTGGGGAAAGAGGTATGGATTTTCTTGTATCTTTAGTGATGAAGAATCCGAGAAGATGGTGAAGAAAATTGCAAAGGGACTTGTAACAATTCTTGAGGAAGAAAGCCGTCGATGGATTGAGGAAATGATGCAATAAATGATGCCAACGGGCGTACATGACAAGGCTGTTGTTGATTAATATGATTTTGTTAATCATTTTTGCATCATTTTATATCTAAATTCAAGGTCGAAATCTGTTGATCTAGAAGATAAATGTCGGGATGATTTGCAACTTAAATGTGAAGATATTTGTCATCGAGAATGACATTTTAAGAGAAATCTTTAGGAGATTGGAAGTTAACTTATGAAAGACAAAAATCTTGATGCAAGTAAAATCTGAACTTACTAGTCTTAAAAAGACTGATCGTAAGTTTGATTCTAGCTCTTTGTTATTGATGATATATTTTTGAAAGCTAGATTTGATAGAGGCAGTTAGGATATGTTAAAGCAAACAAAACAAATTCTTGTAAGAAGGCATTATGTCTTTACATGGAAACAAGGAATGATGGAAAAAGTGGCAAATCATTTTTTCAAAAACAATTTCAAGAAGCTGGAAGTGTTTTGAAACGAAATTGTGTGTCATTCTTGTTTTAAACTGTGCATATTAAACCTTTTTGCTTCAATGAAGAAGATAAGGTTTTGTTAAAATGATGCTTGGAAATGATACATGACAACATTGAGGACACTTTCAATTTTGCTGAGAATTGTTCAAAAACTGATCTAAAATTGGTTAAAGTGATAATGATGTTCGTTGTTGTACTCAACATTGCTATTAAACATGTCCAGATTGCATGAGATATTTTCTCTAAATCATTGATTTTGAGATGTTTTCTGTTCGAGGAAATCTCTTGAATTTGTGTGTTTTTTGATTGCATATGTTGCCAATGTGTTACATCATATATTGTAACACGTTACATATTTTCTGTTTTTTAGGTTTCTAGGCATATTTGTTTCTTTTGCATTATGTATCATGGATTTTTCATGTGTTGATGTCATTTTATATAAAGCGTCTGTTAAAATCAAACACTGTATAAAATCCAAACAAATTGTTTTCTCATTATTAACTTTGCTTTATTTTGGGCGTATTTGTACATTTTTGTCAGCTCTTCGAGAACTATCTTTGTGACTTGCTAAAAGTTTTTTTGTTTGTCTTTGTTAATATCTTTGTAATTAATCTATGCAAGTGAGAGTGAGTAATGAAATCTGTTTCGACATACAAAGTGAGTTCTTCGTCTGAGAATGTCTTAAAATGATGGCAACCATTATGCAGCTGACGATTCAAAAGCCGATACATAATTGTATAAGTGTGTGTGTGTTTTTTTTTCTTACATAAATATCATGTTTATAGGCATAACTAAGGTCATGCATTAACAAAAAAAATTGAAAATATCGCAAGAGCACGATGTTTAGTAGTAATGAGTTGTTACTTTTATCTTCTTTCTCTATGTTGGATAAGCTGATCTAACCTTTTTAAGTGGAGATAATGGGGTATCAAAATGCTCTCGGTGAGCTTGTATGTGGTTATTTTCTCTCTTTAAATTCACGAAGTGATTTAATCCAAAAGGGGAGAAGGTGGCCTGCTCTGATTAAAAGCAAAGCGTTGGAAATGGTGATTAGAGAATGATGCGACACTTGAGGCATCTTTTTGTTTTGTTTGAAGAGTATTTTGATGTTTTTGGTACTTCTTTTTGGATTATATTCGGGAGGAGATTTTGTCATTTTTGTGCAAAAGGTTTTGTCGAAATGCAGTAAGAAGAGGAGATTGTTAATGTTTGAATTTTCAAACATTTTAATTTCAATTCTTTCAGTTACAGTTAATTTCTCCATGAGTTAATATTTCATTTTAAAGGAGTTATTTTAGAAGTTATTGTTCGAGTTTTTAACTCCATAGAAGTTACTTGTAGTGGGTGGTTTTCTCCTTAAAATCTTTAAAGTTTTCTCTATTTTCTTGCGGGGAAGTTTTCAAAGGCTATACATTTGGATCATAAATCATGAGAAGTCGGGGCAGACTGATTGATTTTAAAGTTCATCTTCCGTCTTTTTCATACGAGAAAAATTCTGCACGGAAAGCTCGGTGATACAGGGAATGTTGGCAACATTGTTGGCATCATTTGAGAACTTCGAGTGTTGAGAGTTTGTGTGAGATAGATTCAGTGTAGAGCGAGTGATTTGAGTGCACTAAATGTATTCTCATACTTTGTAAAGGAGTGTTGTTGCTTTTGGAGACAAATGGGAGTTTGTTCTTCTAGTTTCCTTGTTTATTTTGTATTTTTTGTATCTTGTAAACAACATCATCATTTGAAGAGTTTTTTGTTAATTAGACACCATACAAGTATTTTATACTTGTACAAAAATTTAATCTCTTTGTGTCTTTGTCTTTATATGTCTTTATTTCATATATTATGAAATTGTGTTTTTGTTAAAGTCTTTGTTGTGTTTTGCAAAAGTGTTGGCATCACTTTTAGCTTTGCATGTCGTTAATTGGACCCTTCGTTTCTTCAATTGGCATCAAAGCAACTGTTGGGATGATCTTAGTGTGATTGTGTTTTTCTGCGGTGTTTTTATGATGGAAATTGAGTAGTTCCATGATTCGACCTCTGGCTGGATGAGCCAGACTATTCCCTTGAAAGGTGAAAATGAGGGCTTATATCGAGTCCGTTGATGAAAGAGCATGGAGATGCGATTAACTGCAGGATGGATCTTTACAAATTGTTGACAAGGGAGTTATGAACAAACCGAGGAGAGATTGGTGGCAAAATGATGAAATCCAGTTGATCTTTAATCTAGAGCTTTAAATGCCATATTTATTTTGTTTGATATGTTTTGTTCAAAATAATTTCTAATTGTATTTCAAATAAAGATCTTGGGATGTATCAGCGATTGCATTGTGGGGAACACAAAGTGTTAGAAGAAAAGCTAAGACTCTATGCCAGATCGAGAATCTGAGAATGGAAGAAGAAAAACCATTCTTAATCCGACGTAAATCTGCGATATTAATGAGGCGCAATCAACTGGAGAACTGTTAAGCGTGCACGGTAAGCGAGGTAAACGGTAGGATCTCTTCCGAAGATACAATATTAAGATTTATGCCATTGAAGAAACCAAAGATATACTCTTGGAAACTTGTGAACTTATTGGTATTTTACAAACTTTTCGAGTTAAACTTAGGACAACAAAAAAGGACATCATGTTGAAGACAAAAAAGTATTACTTTTAAAACGCAAACCGATTTTGATTAACTGATGTTAAAAGTAATGCAATGGAACATTTATGAAAAACATTCATGATCTTGATTTAAATGAAGAAACTATTGCATTATTAAACCTTTACGGTTTAATGGTTTACTCAAAACTTCTTATGTGAATGACAAAATTTCAAAATCCTAAAAACATTTTTCTTATAATTCTTCAAATTTACTAAAAGTTTGAATTAAATCGAGACAATTCTTTAAAACCAAAAAAACCTTGATTTGATTGATATGCTTGCAAAAGATTTGGTCATTATACAAAACAATAATAAACTCTTAGGGAAAGAGGTATGGATTTTCTGCTGTATCTTTTAGTGATGAAGAATGCGAGGATGGTGAAGAAAATTGCAAGGGACTTAAACGATTCTTGGGAAGAAGAAGCACAAATCGATGGATTGGAAATGATGCAATAAATGACGCCAACAACTGAGGCATCACAAGACAAGTTTGTTGATTAAGATATGATTTTGTTAATCATTTTGGCATCATTTTTTATGTCTAAATTCAGTGTCAAAGTATGTTGATCTCAGAAGATAAATGTCGGATGATTTTAACTTAAATGCGAAGATCTTGTCAAAGAGAATGACATTTTAAGAGAATCTGTTAGGAGATTGGAAGTTCTTTTAACAAAGAAAGACAAAGATCTTGATCCTAGTAAAATCTGAACTTACTAGTCTTAGGCAAAGACACGTAAGTTTGATTCTAGTTCTTCAAGTATTGATGATATATTTTTGAAAGCTAGATTGATAACCCGGATTAGGATATGTTAAAAATGCAAACAAAACAGTTCTTGTAAGAAGGCGTGTCTTTCTATGAAACAAGGGAATCTTTAGAAAAGTGGCAAATCATTTTTCAAAAATAATTTCAAGAAACTGCGGAAGTGTTTTGAAACGAAAATTTGTGTTAATCATTCTTGTTTTAAAACTTTGGGCATATTAAACCTTTTTGCTTCAAACGAAAGAAAGATAGGGTTTTGGGTAAAATGATGCCGCAAATGATACATGACATTTTGTGAGGACACTTTCAATTTTTTTGAGAATTGTTCAAAAACTCGATCTAAATCGTTGGAAATTTGTGATAATGATCGTTGTTGATTTCAACACATTGCTATTAAACATCCGTTACTTGGATATTTTCTCTAATCATCGATTTTGAGATATTTTCCCCGTTCGAAAATCTCTTGGTGTGTGTGTTTGATTGCATGTGTTTGCATAATGTGTTACATCTTATATTGTAAACACATTCATATTTTCTGTTTTTAGGTTTCTAGGCATATTTTTTTCTTTTTGCATTATGTATCATGGGATTTTTCATGTGTTGATGTGCCATTTTTATATAAAACGATTCTGTTAAAATCAAACTTTTCATAAAGTCAACAAACAAATTGTTTTCTCATTATTAACTTGCTATTTGGGCATATTTGTACATTTTTAGCTCTTTCATAGAGCTTTATCTTTGTGACTTGCTAAAAGTTTTTGTTTTGTATTGTTCTTATGCATGTAATTAATCTATGCAAGTGAAGTGAGTAATGGAATACGCTTCTCACATACAAAGTGAGTTTGCTGATACAAGTGTACTTAAAAATGATGGCAACATTGTACATGATATTCTGTGATACATAATTGTATACGTGTGTGTGTGTGTTTATTTTTTTTTCTTCTTATAAATACATGTTTATAGGCATAACTTAGGTCATGCATTAACAAAAAAAAAAGGTGAAAATATCTGCAAAACCTGATATTTAGTAGTAATGAGTTGTTACTTTTTATCTTCTTTCTCCTATGTTGGATAACTGATCCTAACTTCTTTTTAAGTGGAGATAATGGGGTATCAAAAATACTCTCCAGTGAGCTTGTATGTGTTATTTTCTCTCTTTAAATTACGACGATTTCAGTCAAAAAGAGGGAGAAGGTGGCACAAAAACTTAGTTAAAAGCAAAGGCATTGGAAATGGTGATTCCGAGAATGATGCCAACACCTGAGGCATCTTTTGTTTGTTTGAAGAGTATTTTGATGTTTTTTGGTACTTCTTGTTCCTGGCTTATATTCAGGAGGAGATTTAACTGTGTTTTTGTGCAAAAGGTTTTGTCCAGAAATCTGTAAGAAAGGGGGAGATTGTTAATGTTTGAATTTTTCAAACATTCTAATTTTCGAATTCTTTCCAGATTTCTGGTTAATTTTCTCACAGTTAATATTTCAGTTTTTAAGGAGTTATTTTTAGAAGTTATTGTTCAGTTTTTTTAACTCCATAGAAGTTACTTGTAGTGGGTGGTTTTTCTTAATCTTTGCGAAGTTTTTCCTATTTTCTTACGGAAGTTTTCCAAGAGCTATCTATTTAAGGATCATAAATCATCAGTGAAGTCGGGGAATGATTTACGATTGATTTTAAAGAGTTCATCTTCCGTCTTTTTTTCATACCGAAAAATTAGAGAAGCTCATGATACCAGAATGTTGGCAACATTATTGGCATCATTTTAACTTCAGTGTTGAGAGTTTGTGTGAGATAGATTCAGAGTGTAGAACGAGTGATTGAGTGCACTAAATGTATTCTCATACTTTGTAAAGGAGTGTTGTTGCTTTTGGAGACAAATGAGAGTTGTTCTTCTAGTTTCTTTGTTTATTTTGTATTTTTGTATCTTGTAAACAACATCATCATTTGAAGAGTTTTCGTTCTATTGAACACCGTACAAGTATTTTATACTTGTACAAAATTTTAATCTCTCATGGTTCTTGTCTTTAAATGTCTTTATTTCATATATTATGAAATTGTGTTTTGTTTAAAGTCTTTCGCTGTGTTTTGCAAAGTGTTGGCATCACTTTTGACCGCATTAATCGCATATTCATTAAATTGACCTTCAATTCTTTCAACCGTATCAAGGTGGCACAAAAACACGATTTAAAAGCAAATCGTTGGAAATGGTGATTCGAGAATGATGCCAACACCGAGGTATCATTTGTTTGTTTGAAGAGTTTTTTGGTACTTCTTGTTTTGGCTTATATTCGGGAGATTTGACTTCTTATATTCAGAGGAGATTTAACTCTTTTTTGTGCAAAGGTTTGTCAGTAAATGCATGAAAAGGGGGAGTTTGTTAATGTTTGAATTTTTCAAACATTTTAATTTTCAATTCTTTCTAGATTTACTCAAAATTTTCTCCGCTTAATATTTCGGTTTAGGGAGTTATTTTTAGAAGCTATTGTTCGGTTTTTTTTAACTCCATAGAAGTTACTTGTAGTGGTGGTTTTCTCCTTAATCTTTGCGGGAAGTTTTCTCCTATTTTCTTGCGGAAGTTTTCCAAGAGCTATCTATTTAAGGATCATAAATCATGAAGTGGGGGACAGATTTGATTCAGATTTTAAAGAGTTCATCTTTCCACTTTTTTCATACGAAAATTCGAGGTTTCAAGAAACCGAAATGTTGGCAAACATTGTTGACATCATTTTCTTAACTTCGAAAGTGTTGCGAGTTTGTGTGAGATAGATTCTGTGTAGACGAGTGATTTGAGTGCACTAAATGTATTCTCATACTTTGTAAAAGAGTGTTGTTGCTTTTGGAGACAAAGGGAGTTGTTCTTCTAGTTTCCTGTTTGTTTTGTATTTTTGTATCTTGTAAACAACATCATCATTTGAAGAGTTTTTGTTCCATTGAACACCCTACAAGTATTTTATACTTGTACAAAATTTTTAATCTCTTATTAACATCTTTAACTGTCTTTATTTCATATATTATGAAATTGTGTTTTTGTTTAAAGAGTCTTTGTTGTGTTTTTGCAAAAAGTGTTGGCATCACTTTTGACCGCACACGCATATTCATTAGAATTGACCCTTCAATTCTTTCATCTTCCATATCCAATCACAACCTTAGTTTCTTGAATTTTTTAGATTATGGAGAGATACTGAAGTTTTCATCGAGTGCACGATAAAATATCATATCGATAGGTATCCAACACAGACATCATCCTCACGAGGAATATCCGTGCTTAGGAACCCTTCTTTCTAGCTAGGGGTGAGCAAAACCAACCTAACCGAATCGAACCGAATCAAGAATTCGGTGCGGTTTGCCTTGGTTTTTTTTGTCAAACGGTTTGGTTCGGTTTGCATTATAATAAACCGAATTAATTTTCTTGTTGGGCCTTCGGTTTTAGTCTAGAAAATATCGGTTTAGACCGAACCGAACCGAATATATTAAATTCTATTTTTATATATATTCTTTATATTATTATTTCATTTTTTTAAATTTATTTAATTGTTAAATTATTAAATAAATATAAAATATATATATTTTTAGCAAAAAAAAAAAGGCCTAAAAATAAAGCCCCAACCGAACCAAATCGAAATAATTCGGTTTGGTTCGGTTCGATTTTTCCTTCAATGCGGTTCGTTTTCGATTAAGAAAAATGTAAATTTGGCTTTCGGTTTTTTTTCGGTTCGGATTGGTTTTGCAGACCGAACTCGTTTTTCACCCCTATATCTAGCTATCAATGCGACTACGCATGCAATCGCAGACATGGGATGGCAATTTTGACCCATCCCGCCCGCCCACCCCATGACCTCCGCGACAGGTATGGGCTAGGTATCACTCTGCCGCCCCCATCCTAGGGTGTAAACGATCGATCGAGCCGAATATCAAGATATTCTATTCTTATTTGGCTAATTTAAAGAATATTCTTATTCGTATTCTTTTTAATACTCTAATACAAAAAATCGATTCTTATTCTTATTTGATAATATATACGAATATATACGAATCAATTCGAATATTCGTATTCAAATCCTAACCTATGTTTTTTCTTTTTCCAACAATATCTAATAAGATTGCAACAATAATTTAAATCTAAATATTTTTTGACCTATGATTTCTTAAGACGATTCACCTATTTTTCTATTCCTTTCTTTTACTTGTAAATCGTATATGGACTTAAATTATATCCGGGCTTGCTAATTGTAATTTGTATATGGGATTACTAGTTTTTATAAGTAAATATATGGTTTGTTATATATTAATCTATTTTACGTAAATATAATATATATATATATAATATTATTCGAATATTCTTTTGAATACTCGAATCGAATATAATGATATTCATATTCGTATTCGCATAATATACGAATCGGAATAAATATTCTTATTTGGATTCAGTATTCTAATTTTTCAATTCAATGCCAATAAACGACTAATACCGAATCGAATCAAAAGATTCGCTTACACCCCTACCCCATCCCGCCCTAGAATTTTTATTTTAAAATATATTTTGCATATATAATATATATTATAATATAATTTTTATGTATTCTTATATTATATATAACATTTATAAATTGATAATAATAACTTTTGTAAATAATATTTTATAAATATATCTTTTTTTCATTTTTTTTCATTTTTTTGTATTTAATTTAATTTAAAATCTAGGCGGAATGGTTGGCACGCCCGCGACCCGATGGGTCGCCCCGCATCGCCTGCTTCTAGGCATCGAGATGGGTTTGAGCCACTCCTCCCGCCGTCGCCCATCGCGCTCCCTAACCGCAGATGTTGGAAAATTTTGCAAAATTGCCACAGCTTAAATTTTCAAAATTGCCGCAATGGACTTTTTTTTTTTTTTTTGAGTTATTTCCGCAATGGACTTGAGTATGGATTAATCTCACGGATATATAAAAATGTTTATCCTGCTGCCTGCACAATAACATGTCCCAAACGTGGGCCCAACTTATTAATAAATGATTGCTAGACAAAAACAAATCGCGCCCGCTCCATAAAAAATCACCAAAACCTAACAAGAACTGTGCTTTCTTTGATACGACGTCGTCCCGCACTATTTCCCCCTTGTTACGAGCACTGGCGAGTGAAATTGTTGCTAAGCTTCTTCAGTGGCGGATAAAATGGTGGCATATATAAGCATGGGAGAAGCTCACCGGCGAATCACCGAGTACCTAACACGGTTCTCCGACGCCGTATCGTATCAAGACGGGAAATCTCTCAGTCGCTTGCTCTCCGTCTCCTCCAACTCCGCCGTCCTCCTCTCCCTTGCCGACGCTCTCAACATTTTCCAGGTTTAATTTTTTCTCTATTGTATTTCTCTATTTACATACTTAAGATGTCCTTGTTTGAACTCATAAACGTTGGAGCTATTTCACGGGTTTGAATGTGGTTGTGTGTGTGATAAGGTGACACTTGTGGATTGTCATTAGTTTGAGTGATTTGGTACAGAAGATGGATGTCTTAGTGCTTTGCATAGCTGCAAATATTTTCGAAGTGTGGACGGGAAAAATAGGAAGCGGTTTTAGACTGTAAAATATGCTGAAATTGGGAAATTGTTTGGTTGGAATTGGGTTGCCTTCAATTTTGAAGCACATCAGAGAATTTTTGATGGGTTCGCACTCTAAAACTAGAGCTGTCAAAACGGGCCGACCAGGCGGGCCAGCCCCGTGGGCCGGAAAAGTCCGTGATGTTTGCGGGGCGGGGCGGGCGCCCGTCGTTATGGCGGGCTGAAATATACTTCGCCCAGCCCAACCCACTGCGGGCCCATTGGGCTGACGGGCTGGCCCGCACAAAATAAAAAAATTAAAAAAATTAAAAAAATATTTTTTGCGTATTATTTATTTTTGATGAGTTAAATAAAATAATGGATGACAAATACGTATTTTAAAAATATTACATACACTTTTATAAGAGATAAAAATATAAAAATATCAATTATACTATTTTTTCTTATATTTTTTTCATTTTCTCTTTTTTTTCTGGCGGGCTAGCCCACCCCGCCCAACCCGCAAAGCCCGCGGCCCACGGCGGGCTAGCCCGTTTAGGCCCGCGTTTTTGCGGGCCTCTAAAACCTAGCCCGCCCCTACCTTATGCGGGCGGCACGGGCCAGCCCGACGGGCCTGGCCCATTTTGACGGCTCTACTAAAAACATAGTACCATGAAAAATTTAATTTTCGAAGTTGAAATATTCTTGCATGACATATAAATATGTATGACCCTCATGATTGGATCGGTTTTGAAAATTTAATTTTCAACGGTTGAAATATAATTACATCACATCGGAAACGACTACGGCTGTTGTATCACCAGTACAAAATCAAACCTCTCTTTACTAGAAATGGTTTGCCTTAGTATTTACCCCTCGAGGTCCACTTGCGGTTAGAGGAAGGTTTCTTTAAGATAGGAGAAACGTTTCTCTTTTTCCTAGCTTTATTGATTATTCAATTATGAATACTGTGTAAATATGTTCATTCCTCAAGTAATCTCCCAATTGAGTCTAGTTTATACATAACTAATTGCAACCCTATTAGCTCAATGAATATATATTATTTTTTAGGTAATTGGCTTGAAAATGAAATTAGAAAACTCATTTTCAAGTTTTAATTTAACCTTGGCCAAGGGTTTCTAGAGTTAAGTACCACTTAAAACATAGCCAATTCATCTATTCATTTAGATAGGCGGCAGATTTTTGTCAGCTACTTATTAATCTCCATACATAAAGATATTACACTCAAAATATTCTGCTTCTGATTGTCATGTAATGGAAACTAAATTAAAGTGCAATATGTCACATAAGGTCGCCATGGTACCTCAAGTCTAAAAACTAGTTTAAGCACTGTCTTAATGAGGAAAATCTTCATTCGCCAACATTTTCTTTGCCAAGTAGGAATTTTTTAGCAGAATTGTTCAGTATAATTGATCCCTAACAAGCACCCAAATACATGCAGTAGTGTCACAGCACTAATACCCATAGAAGTAGGTATCCTATTTTACGAGCCTGCACCCTATGCTGTGGTCTTACACTATTACTAAATTAATTAATGTATCGATACAATGTTCCTAACTTGGATTAGTTTAAGACCATAATCATAGAAGTCAATGCCAACTAGCACCATTATATACGTGACCATGTCATGTACCTATGTATGGTCTAAGGACTTCATCTAAATTTGATAATACGAAAATGAGATAAAGAAATGCCATTGTTTTGATATTAATCTGAATAAAATTGTTTTCACAAGAGCATAAAAATGCTCAGTCATGCTATACTGTGTACTTTTTCACTGATTAAACGTGAGCAAGGTTGATTTTATGTTTTCAATTGTCATTTGGCGGTCTAACTTGTTTTACATTGTAATGAAGCCATCATATGAGTTCTATTCATGATTGTGCTGTCCCATCGTGAATTGGAAAAGTGCATATCAAATGTATCTTCAATATATAAACTTCTTTCATGATATGAAGCTTTTGTATTCAATTTTGGTTCACTCTTTGTTGAAATATACATTGTATTTACGTTTTGCGTCTTTCTTCACGTATCTTTTGATGCTAATATATTTTGGAGGTTTCCTCGATGAAACTATGGGTTCTCAATTTGTATAGGCCTTTGACTTTGCTGTTTATATCTACAGGATGCCAACAGAGTTATTAGGCAATCTGAGAAATATTCTCAGTATGCGGACATTATAGTTCCTATATTTCGTGCCTTACAGAGTTATCGGCTAAGAAATTTGGTGGAGTCCTACATGGCCTTTGAAAAAGCATCCAAGTATGTTGTTTTTTAAATGAAGTTGTTCATTGGTAATTGTAATCCTAATTATGGAGAATTGTAATCCTAAAGATGGAGAAGTTTAGTGCTTTTATTCAGGAATTTCGAAATTGGGAATCAGCATGGGCTTTGGAAGCATTGTATGTGATTGCATATGAAATTAGGATTCTTGCTGAAAGGGTAAGATGTAAATTAATTTTTCCTTGTCCTTTTGGACAACTAATGTGCATACATTGAAAAGAAGACTGGCAAAAAGTCAACTGATGTATATTGTTGCATTTGAAGGCTGATATAGAGTTGGCTTCAATAGGAAAACCCCAGAGAAGCTGAAAGGTGCTGGTTCATTCCTCATGAAAGTGTTTGGGGTTCTCGCTGGGAAAGGGCCAAAACGTGTGGGAGCTTTATATGTGACATGCCAACTTTTTAAAACTTACTTCAAGCTGGGGACAGTCCACCTATGTCGCAGTGTGATAAGGAGTATTGAAACTGCTAGGATTTTTGACTTGAGGAGTTTCCAGTCAGGGATAAGGTCACATACATGTATTACACTGGTCGTTTGGAGGTGTACAATGAAAACTTTCCTGCTGCAGACCACAAATTATCATATGCGTTGACACATTGCGATGCAAAGAAAGATGCAAACATAAGGTATGGACACAACACACTTTTTTCTTAGTTGATTTTATTCACAAACCTGAATCTGGATCAAATTTAGGATATCCTAAACCATTGGCTGATTTGATTTCTTTTGAAGCAAGATGCACTACCTATATGTGGTGAGGTACAATCTGTAGTTCATAATTATAGCGTTCCTTCTCTACCGTATTTCATCAGTTAACTACTCTCACTTGAAGAGCTTTTCCTTTTCGTTAGTTTCATATCAGCCTTTATAGTTTTGAAATTTGAGAATTGGTGTTGATGCATAATATCATGTCTGCCTTAGTATTTTATCTGCAAAATTCTGGCTGCTACAATTGTTGTTTCATTCTACAGTTTTGACTTTTGGGGTAGAGACTGATGATGGGTCTTAGTGTACTGTCTCACTAATCCTCTATTCTTGTTCTAATAGGATGATATTAAAATATCTGATACCTGTGAAGCTCTCAATAGGCATCTTACCTAGAACATTGCTGCTTGAGAAGTTTAACTTAAATGAGGTATGGTAAATATGCAGACCATTTTTATATGTTGCCCTACCTATCGAATTTTATCATACATTTGGTCTTTGGAGGACATCTTCAATACTAGAATCATCATCAAAAATTTCTATGGCATGAGTCATTCCTCCTTTCTATTTGGTTTTCTCTTTCAAGTTTTCCTTATTGTTGTCTCTCATAGAAGTGGTACAAGTATAATTGTGAGCAAACAGTTTAGTTTCAATTCTCAAGCATTATCAACCATTTCGGTTTAAGCTTGTTTCAAATTAGTCTTCTTGTGTATGTACTGTTATGTGCATGTGTGAGACTACACACACGCACATACATAATGTATGATGTAGGCATGTGTTTGTGTGTGTGTGTATGGGTTACGGAAGACGAGAAAAGTGTTTAGAAAAAGCTGAGAATTTACTGTCAGTAAAGAAAGTTGTTTATATGGGTTATGGCCCTTATGGGAGAAAAAGCTGAGAATTTACTGTCAGTTGAGTTTGTACAAATGGTCATGGCAGCTGGATTCCTAAATGAACAAATAAAAACTGACCACTTTCCAAAAAGGATGTTGAAACAATTTTGGTCTCTTTTTTGAAAAACCTTGCAAATTATATTTGTGACAACTTTCCACTGTTAAGATATTTGTGCTTTGTGTGAGTTAATTTGGTTTTAATTCCAGTGTTTCTGTGAAAAATAATTGGGAAGATTTACTGAGTGAAAAATATATGAGAAATTGTGAGGTATGTTTGGTTTAATATTTCACATCATTATTTTATATTATTATATATTGATTTGGAAATATAAATATTGGATGATGTAAATATATATATTTTTAATGATAAGATAAGATGATCTAGATATATATCATCCACAGGTATATGAATAAATATATACTTATATGTTTGTAGAATGATGATTACAATATTTTTATCATATTTTAGGGGAGGAAGAAATGTAGTTTGGAGGATTCTGTATTTGAATGTTTGTATTTATTTGCCGAAAACACTATAACTGCTGGAACTAAAACCGGACAAAAACCAAACAAAACTTAAAGATTCAGTAAGATTACCTTCTCTTTATAAAAAACCCATGATTGGGATTAGTTTTTATTTAATCGTTGGAAGCAACAGATGTATCCGATGATATAAAGTTTGAATGTTCTCTATAATGGAAAATATTAAGGTGCAATTGGATATCCTTTCATTTTGGAACCTTTTTTTCTGCTAGAGAATAGTGATGAAAAATTATTTGAAAGAAGAAGAATGAATTTTGACAGTGTGATTTGATATGAGATGAAAATATAACGATGAAAGTTGATTTGATATAAAAATAGTAAAATAATTATTGAATATGATTTGTAGTTAGAAATATGTGAGTGGCTGAATAGTAGAATTTGTGGAAAATTGTGTAATAGTGATTAGTGATTTGATGGTTTTTTTGAAAAATGAGTAAAAGTGATTGGTGGGAGAGAAAAGTGAAAGTGGGCGAATAGCCTATTTTCTGAAAATTTTCGTAAGCAATCACATTTTGAGGTAAATCTTTTCTCTAGCGGAACGAAAATGAGATTTTTTGGTGTTCAATTGCTACCTTACCTTTCAACTTCAGAAAACAAACTTTTATTTTCTCCAATGTATAATGATTAATGAAATACAAGAATCCATTAATGAATCGAGGAATGAATGGAGCAGCATTTCCTTTAAATATAACATACTTGGAAATACTGCCTAAGTTTGATATCTTTTGTCTGAAGAAGCTTTTCTTAGCGCGTACACTCGTGCGTGTGAGAGCATGTATTCTTGTGTGCTCATGCAATGAAAAGAAACTTGCACTTCATCTTTGAACAAAGAAGTAAGATGATGCCCTTTTATCTCCAGTATTCCGAGGTTGTGCTTGCTCTTAAAAGAGGTGATCTTAGACTTCTAAGACACGCCCTTCAGGAACATGAAGACAGGTACCAACTACCAATGCTTTTATCTGGTACACAGTTTTATATGATAATCTCCAAAAGAAAAAACATTGATCCTGCTACATCATTGTCAGGTTCTTAAGGTCAGGTGTATACCTTGTTCTGGAGAAGTTAGAACTCCAAGTTTACCAACGATTAGTTAAGAAAATGTAAGTGGCCATGTTAAGTGGGCCTCTATTTATGTTAGCTGAGCCTAGTATCCAGATTAATTGTCTAATGTGTACCTGTCACAGCTATGTCATGCAAAAGCAGAAGGATCCAAATAAAGCTCACCAAATCAAGTTGGATGTTATTGTTAAAGCACTGAAATGGCTTGAGATGGACATGGATGTTGATGAGGTAAGTTTTCCTCATTTTCCCTTTTTGGGTAATATGGCTTCGGTGGGGCATTCATGTACCCTACTCTATTTGTGTCACTTTTTTAAAAAAAAAATAATCTAACCCAATAGGCATCAATTAAATTTTAAACTCGATATTTATGGTTTTTAAAATAAATTCCTAACAGATGATTTATGAATAGTTAAACAAATGTAAGCACAAAAGGTAACCAGATTATTTAAGTGAAAGATGAGCCTCTTTCATGATGCTTTTCTCTTGAGTTGACCAAAAGATTATTAATCATGTTTAAAATTTGAAAACTTGTTTTTCAATGTACATATAATACACACGTGAATCAACTCCTTGACTTCCATTAGTGAGGGGTCATATCCCTCGTTAACTTTGCGGCTAGCAAGTTTGGATATTTATATGTATATAAATCTATGTATTTAATATATACATACACAAATATATTTTTCTAAATCTTTTATTGAGATATACTTGCTATTATATGCATATTGGTTTACATACAGAAATATATTGATAAATATTATAGATTTTACATAATTTATTATTAAATTAATATTTTATTGAGATATACTTACTATTATATGTGAATTATAGTTATTATCTTTTGTATATTAAGTGTATAACTAATTTAATTTAATTTATCTTGTATAAATTTCACAAAATAAATAACTATTTCAGAACTTCAAAAGGATGATTTAAACTTTATATACAAAAAACTTTTGCAACTTTATTCTCAAAACATTACCAACTCTTTCTTTACAACTAAACTTTCACTTTTATTAGGAAAATAACTACAATATTGAACTAATGAATATATAATTATGAAATTTTTGAAACATGCATGAGGAATAAAGAATTTCTAATAATATCCTCTGGTGCCACAAGAATGTCAATGCTGTTGTCGCGACTTCTTCGTCACAAAGTTGTCAATGGTGTTATTATGGATCTCTTATCCACCCTTAGCAACAGAAGTATCAGTGTGATTGATAGTTCATATTAAATTCACAAACCTGTTGAAGTTGTGGACCTTGACTTCCCACCACAACTGTACCTGCTGCTTATGTGTAGAAATGTAACAAGCTAGACATCAGACTCTAAACAATCAGTTGCATGTACTCACTATTGAATGCTATTCAACTGGTGTGAATCCCAAGGCCAATATTTGTATCAAGTAGTACAAAAATGATTGCGTGTATGAAAACATGTATAAATACGAAGTGAATGGTGCTTGGTCCTCCGGTCGTGTTGCCCGAGGCACATGAGTCAGCAGTGCAATCTATATTGTGAGATGTGGGGTGTGTCGATATAGATGGACCTATAATATCTGTTATACTTGACATAAATGGAGGGATGTCGTGAGACGCAGGACGACCAGATATACCCCTGTTAGTATATCCCTTTATTGCACTACTACATTCATCCATCTTTTGCTGGTGGTATTGGTTATTGCGCAGCCAAATAGATTGTGGATTGAATGAGATCTTTAGTGATTTCTATAGAGTTTGATTCTTAAACCCTCAGCGGCTTCAGTGCTGCACTCTGCACATTAATAGAGGTGGACGATGGGGTGGAAAACATTTGCATCGATATCCTTATGGCACTAGAGGACATTATTGGAGATTTTTATTTTCCTCGTGCATCCTTAAAATATATTCTTTAGCGTAATGTTATATTGAGGATATTATTGGGTATTTACTCTGCTTTTTCCATGTTTTACTGTTTGTGCAGGTTGAATGCATAATGTCCATTCTGATATACAAGAACCTTATGAAAGGTTATTTTGCTCACAAAAGTAAAGTGGTGGTTTTAAGCAAACAAGACCCTTTCCCTAAATTAAATGGCAAACCTGTCAACTCATAGACATTTCTCTGATATTCGCGCGAGTTCTGTTGTACCACCAACATTTTGTAGTTGTATTGTAGTTAACGTATCAACCTTGTCTGAGCTGCCCTCATTTCTATATGCATGAATGTTAATGAATATAGAACTATACAAGGGTCAATTCTGGTTCACTGCGTGTTATCCCGCCCCCCACCAATGTCAAAATTTATACTTTTCATTCGACTGTTTTTCTCGGATGAAAAATATGAGGAATGAACAGTCTTTCTCGTGAAAGAAATAGCTGTCTTTGGTGGATTCTACTGAAC
The DNA here is from genome assembly GCA_016081115.2 of Rehmannia glutinosa. NCBI lineage: Eukaryota > Viridiplantae > Streptophyta > Magnoliopsida > Lamiales > Orobanchaceae > Rehmannia > Rehmannia glutinosa. Next base: position 870,222 of record JABTTQ020003092.1, on the reverse strand, counting down.
ACAAAGTTAAACATTTTTTACTTATAGTTTTCACTTTGTTATAGCGACTTTTGTTTATCTGGCAGTCCACAACTTTGACCTCATGGTCAATGACAAATTCTGGCTGTATGCCTGTATTCATCGTTTTCGACTGGGCTGGTCTGGCTAGTCAAACTACGGACTGGCCATAAGGTTGGTGGTCCGTTTTTAGTATGGAAACGTGTTTTTTTTTAAGGAACTGTATTGATTCGGTTAAAAATTGGCAAAATGAGATTTTTTTTTCTTTCCAAAATAGTGTTTCATCTCATATTCTATGTGCTCGCACATATGATAGCCACGTGTAACAAAATTGCCATATTAATTTTGAAACACAAGTCAAGCCTAATTTGTAGGTTTTCAATATGATAATTTTTATATGCATGTCAACCATCTGTGAAGTCTAATAAGCGATGAGAGTCCCTTTTGAAACAGAACTCTCATCAGTTGTAATTATGCAGAGGAAATTAGAAATTAGGTCATGGGGGAGAATTCGACAGCGCCCAAATTAGAGCATTTGAAATCAATTAAAGTTTTTGTTTCTTTTTCTAATAGCAGAATTACCTAACTTGATGATTCTTTTTTTATTTATTATTTTTAATTTAAGCTACATTTTCACGTGCGGTCCAATCGATAAATTTGATCAGATCTTCAAAGCGAGTCAATCGATAGATTCAATTTTCGCGTGCGGTGGTCCAATCACCTCGGCCGAGTTTGAAAGAAAAACATTCGTTGTATTAGGAGATATTATTGGTTCACAAACAGTGATTGAAATATTATAAAGAGATGAAAGTAATCACTTGGGGGACGATTCTTTGTGCGCGTTAGTTGAGGATATTAGGAACATATGAGAAATGTGCATTCTCGCGATTTACATGAGTTCGATTCCGAGAGCGTGATCGTTTCCCAAGACTACCACGTGTGAAAATATGGAACCCCTGATCGAAAAAAAAAAATAATTGGTTGCTTGGCTTGGCTTGTCGTGAACCCCCGTGTCTCTGAAATGTGAACAGCACTTGATCATCCCCACATTTTGACCCTAATTAGGCGATCCCTCTATTATTTCTTTGTTTCTTTCCTTTTTTTTTTTAATTATTATTTGGCCTTTTCAATTAGAAACGGAGGAGAAAATGACAGCAGATTTGGTTTTAGATTTTGGATTCATTTTAGGAAGTTTAAAATGTGGAAAACATAATTTGGTTATGTATGGAATTGTTTTCAAATCCAATTTTCCAATTTCCAACTATTCCAGAAAATGAATTTATGTTTGTTTAAGAAATTCTCAATAGAAATAAATGTTAGAAATAGAAATCACAAAGGCATGCTTTAACCGATCTACCATGATAATCCGAGAAAGAGAAGAGATTAAACTTAAACACTAGCGTCATCAATCCATTAGGGTTCGTGAGAAATCGGATCGGTTTTGGCCTTCCAGACGCAGCGGTTCTTCTTTTTCTCGTATTAACGTTACGTCCGAAGGAGAACATGCGTTTACTTTTTTAAGAACCGTCGCTTACCGGGACCATAACCATTTTGGATAAGTATCCCTTTATTTTCTATTTGGTCCTCAACAAATAGAAAATCACCTAATAGTATCTACACATTTAATCCCATGACAAATTTGATACCCTTTTAATCCAAAATTAAAACCTTATTAGATCACTTTAATTGGATTAAACCGTAAGACAGCTATACACATTTAATTAACATATGTAAGTCCAAATTAAATATTTCCAACAATCTCCCACTTAGACTACATATGTTACCAAACAAATGTGCAATACTTTATGAGCTCAAACCTTGTTGTCACATATAAGAGTATCCCTTAACAATCTCGTCCATCGATTGTACTAATACAGGACTAAAGAGGCTTTCATCACTTTATCGTGAATAAACCCATCAATAATCACATATACCAAAGCACAATCAAATGACATAGATCAATCATGGGTGCGTAGCATGGAAATTACATGTAATGTGATCTAACATGTTTATTTCAACTGGTCCACCTTATTCCTTAGTGAGATCAATCATAACCAAAATGACAAAGTGTAATAAATCAATACTTTATATCCAGTACGAAATATCCAAATACACAAAATGTGTCCAAAATAATGCATAGAGCAATAAAATTACAGACTCCCACTAAACCAAAGTATCCTGAAACTGTATTATACCCATACGAGTAGTGTGCTCGTGAAAGACCCTGGGTGTTAATCCTTTAGTAAGCGGATCCGCAATCATTGAGTCTGTCGATATGCTCTATAGTTATCGACCACTCTGCACCCTTTCCTTCACAACCCTAACTTTATGTCAATGTACTTTGACTTAGTAGTGTTTGATAAATGATTTTATCATGATTTTGATGATTTTGTTTTTATACCAAAATAATGTTTTTAAAGGTTGTCCAAATACTCCTAAATAATTTAAAATGGTTTTAATATTTTCCTGAGTATTTCTTCAAGTTTAATTTCGACAAAATTGGACAACACTTTTAATGATTTTGTGTTAATATGTTTTTACATCTAAACTATGTTTCTAAAAGTTGTCCAAATACTTCCGATCGGTCTAAAATATTTTTACTATTTTTCTGAGTATTTCTTGAAGTTTATTTTCGATAAAAAGTTGGACAACACTTTTTGTTTTGAGGTCAACCAAATCGCCCTATGGGCAACCCGCACTGAGTTGAGTTTTAAAACGAGAAAACGAGACGGAAATATTTTGAGGGAGGTCAACCGGTCGACCTGTCGTCGACTCGCCGTGTGCCTGGGAGCGATTATCTTAGACACTATACTCTGTATCTCTCAAAATGAGCAAGGGGGACCGGTCTACCCCAGGGCGACCGGTCGGACCCTGCTCGACCGGTCCGACCCCCTGGACCGGTCACCCCTGTGTTATTTTCTTTGTGTTCTTCAATTTTACGTATTAGTGCGCGACCGTGCCCTATGGTTTGACAAAAATTCTAAACGTTGTCACGAGACAACTTTTTCCTAAAATGTGGGATTGATTTCTAACATCTATATTCTTCAATTGTCTTGCAATTTTTTATAGATTTCAAGTCCCCGGAGGAGTCTATCAATGTTCAATCATCTCCTATAAATAGAGGAGGATTTGAAGCACAACAACAAGAGAGAAAACTACAACACAACAAGATACACTCAAGAAAACACTTGTTCTTATATTGTCATTATTTCTTGTTGTAATTTGCCTAGCTTATCACTTTCACATCTTGAGGTCTAGGCTATTCTTGATTACACTTGCACTCAATTGTATTATTCATTATCGAGTTGTAATCTTGAATTTGTGGTCGCCATTCAACACAAGATATCCTTGTGAGTGTTCTTGTAGGTAAGAACACACTTGGGTGATCTAGGTGTTAGGTGTAAGAAGATTGTGGTAATCTTCTTGTTGAGGTGTTGAAGAGTGTGGTGCTCTTCAAGGTTGAAGATTATGGTAATCTTCACAAGGTGCCATTGGAGATTGTGGTAATCTTGAGAGAGATTGTGGTAATCTCAAAGGTGGTGTTGAAGAAGAGTGTGGTGCTCTTCAAGGTGTTGTTGTAAGTTGAATTTGTATTAATTGTGGTAATTAATAAAATTCTTTTTCCTTTTCGAAACCCATCCCTGATATCTTTTGGGGTGGTAGAGCACGTAGTCCCTAGGTGGGGTGAAGCTCTATAAATCGCGCGTGTTGTTTACTTTCCGCACCTTTATTATTGTCTTGGCGCATTTGGTTCGAAAAAGGGCATAATCGAAAAGATGGAGATAATCTATTCACCCCTCAGATTATCGTAGCCGCTTGGACTTACAAGTGGTATCGAGCCAAACTCTTTGGCAAGCTCGTTCCACATCGCGAGTAAAGAAGAACGATCATCGGCTACGAATGAAGTCTACACCACCGGCGCCTCCACCACCAAGCCACCACTATTCGACTCCAAAAATTATGCTTTTTGGAAAGAAAGAATGGAATGCTATTTACAAAATTGCGGGTTCGATATTTGGAACACCGTCATCAATGGAGAATCCATTCCGATGAAAGACGCACCTCACACCTCCAAAGTCCTCAAGGAGCTCAATGATGAAGAGAAGAAAATCATCTCCTTAAATGGTAAAGCTCTTAATATTTTGTATTGTTCACTTACCACTTTGGAATTTGATCATATTGTAGGAATTCGATCGGCACATGAAGTATGGCAAAAATTAGAAGCCATCTATGAAGTATATGCAAATGAAAGGAACAACTCAAAAGCATCTACTTCTCAAATGGATACAAATCCAACAATATGGGATGAGCCTCTTACAACTTCCGATGATGAAGTCGAAAAATGTCTTATGGGCTTCGAAGAAGAAAACGAGGTAAGTTCTAAACCTTCTACCTCTTATGATAATGATTATAGTGATTTACAAAATGATTTTGATGAGCTACAAAATGAATTCCAAAGCTTACTTGTTAAATACAAAAATTTGAAAAAGGAATTCAATGTTTTGAAAAATGATAAGGATAGTTTATTTACTTCCTATGAATCACTATCATGTGCTCACACCACCACACTTGATAAGGTTAGAAACCTTGAGAAAGAAAATAGTACTCTTGTTGAGGATATTACTTGCATAAAAAATGATTTACTTAAATCCAACTTGAGTACCAATAGAATTACCGAAATTGTTGATTGTTGTGATAATTTGAAACTAGAACTTGATCATAAGCCTAATGTTGTCAATCATATGAAAAAGAATCAAGTCTCTAAGCATGTTGGTCATTATGCTCCTAGAATTATTACTTGCTTTTATTGCGGTAAAAAGGGTCACACGGCTAATACTTGTCGGGCTAGAAATAGCTCTAATCATTATTGGAGACCTAAAAGTCTCAAAGCTAATCCTAAAGGACCCAAACACTTGAGGGTACCACAAAATAATGTCGTATTAGGTACCCGGCGAAATAATAATCGGAGAAAATTCATACCGCCAAGAAGACATCAAATGATCGTTTCATTTGATCAAAGAAGGAGAAAATATTTTCAACAAAGTCAATTTCCAAGAAGAGGATATAATCAAAAACGGGAAGGACACAATCCTTGGAAATGGCAAAGACATCATCAACAAGATGAATTTCCGAGAGAAAGACACTATCAACAATGGGAAGGACACAATCCTTGGAAATGGAGCAATTGGAGAAACAATCATCAACAAGATGATTTTCAAAGGGGAAGATATCATCAATGGGAACGACACAACCCATGAAAATGGCGTAATTGGTAAACCGTATATCCCCATTTAAATATGCATTTTTATTTTGTTATTATGCATGTTTTTAATTGTGCCTTTATTGCAAAATGAGTTTTCATATATTTATTTTAAAATTAAGGTCTTCAATATATATTTGTGTTTTTAAAATTTTTTGAAAAGGAAGACCTTATATGATGCTTATATTTAACTCTTGTGCATTTGCTTAAACTAAAGTGTTTTATCATCTCTTATGGATTTTTATGGCATAAGCATACTTGTGACATAGATTATTGTTTTAGCCTACACTTCCATTACTTTGTGTTGGGCAAGATTTATTTTAAGAATTGTGTAGGACATATATCTCCTCATCAATGGTTATCTACTCATTATTTGTCAAGAGAGGCATAAACTATCGAGGCACGTTTACTTGTGTTATTCTTACTCTTATAGACTCGATATATGTTTTCCATATGCCTATGTGCTTGTTTTTTTCAAGATATTTCATAGTATTTCATACAAGTGCCATTAATAGGATTTCTTGATTTTTTGAAAGGCACTATTTGACATAGCTTGTTTTATCCGAGATTTATAAAGGATTATATTGTGTTTTGATAAAACATTTGATTTCTATCCTTCTCTTAAGTTATGCATTTTATTGCACATATAAATGTCATTATTCTTGGTTGCCTTGTCAAAGCTCTTGTTCATATGCTTCTTGTAAATGAGGTCTCAACTATATGCTCTCGGATTTTCGAATTTCAAAAGAGACCTTGTATAGCTTCCTATAAGCATATTTGAACTTACATATTTTTATGAAACTCTTGATGATTTGTTTGAAAGCATAGTTATGGTACTTGATATAGTGTCTCTATTATTCGATATTACTATGCTCTTGTGCAAGATGTGTTGTTAAGATTTTGCAGAAATTTTTTGTATTTTGGAACAAGCTTAATGACCAAGAGGAGGTTAGTAACTCAAAAGATATTCTCAAGAAGAAGGTATTGATTTTGATGCAACATTTGCACTCATAGCACGTTTAGAAGCTTTTTGCATTTTACTTGCCCATTCTTGTTTTAAGAAAATTTCAAGCTTTACCAAATGGATGATTAAATCCACATTTCTAAATGGTTTTATTCAAGAAGAAGTCTATATAAAACAACCTCCGGGGTTTAAAATTTTTCTAGGCCAAATGATTTTTATAAAAGGCCTTGTATGGTTTAAAACAAGTACCCCGTGTATGGTATGATAGACTTAGCTATTTTTTGCTAAATGGTTTTACAAGAGGTAAAGTTTATACTACTCTCTTTGTTTTTGAAAAAGGGCAAGATTGTTTACTTGTACAAATTTATGATATCATTTATGGTGCTACTAATGAATTTTTGTACAAGATGTTTTCTAAGTTGATGCAAGGTGTATTTGAGATGAGCATGATGGGGGAGCTCAAATTTCTTCATTGGACTTCAAGTTAAACAATGCCAAGAAGGTGGCTATAATTCACAATCAAAGTATACAAAAGTACCTTTGAAGAAATTAGGCATTAAAGAAGGAAGAATCATCTCAACCTCTATGGCTACCAATGTAAAGTTTGACAAAGGTCGAGGAAGGCATATTGATTGACAAACATATTCGAGGTATGTTCACTAACTTTTCTTATTCCTTTAGACTCGACATTTTCTATGCCTTATGTCTATATGCTCGACTTCAAAAACTATCCCAACGAATCTCATTAAAGTGCCGTTAAAAGAAATTTTCAAATATTTGAAAGGCACTTCTTCTTATGACTTGTTGTATCCAAAGTTTTAAAACGTTCTTATTTTTTTTTCGGGATAACAAGTCCGGTGTTTACAATTTATCAAAATATGGTTCGTCATAATCGAACTAAACATATTGAGATTCGATATCTTTTTCTAAGGGATTGCGTTTCTAAAAACAAAAATTTGAGATGTGTTTAAATTTGAGATGTGTTTAATTCCGTCTCAAAGATAACTCGCGGACAATTGTTTTTAATCATTAACCGTCGAGTTCTTTACCTCATTTCGAGCTTGATTATGACATAATGTATATTTAATGAGGTCTACGTTTGTATTTTGCACGTTTTTAAAACTTAGGGGCAAAAAATCGGATTTTTGGATCTAATTTTGGTCTTTTGCAAAACAAACTGAGACAGTGGGCTGGCTGGGGTGAGGGCAACCGGTCGGACTGCACCTCGACCGGTCGCCCACTGCCAGATTTTGGTTTTAAATCGTCTCTGTTTCCAGACTTAGCCATTTTGGCGTTTTTCTTCTATATTTCGTCCCCTTTGCAATTTTCACATACAATTCACTTCAAATGAGTTTTGTTGCATGAATTATATATTTTGGGGATTATCTTGCTCGTTTATCATTATTGTTACTCATCCTCACCGATTAAATGGTAAGAATTCTACTCTCCTATCTCAATTGGGTTGAACCCTTGAGAACTTGGCTTATATGCATATTTCTTGATGCAATTCGTATATATTTATGATGAGCTCATTAATTGTTGTTGGATGATATTTGTAAAATTGTATTTGGTGATGAAAAACTTGGCTTGATTACATTTACAAGGGTTATATATATCTTTTTCTATTTTTGACGCCCGCCAAGTGTTCGATAAAACGTTTCAATGAAAAATTCATCACCTACATGATTCTCTCGATTTCAAATGTCTTATATATTTATAGAGATCATGTTTTGCTTATCAAATGAGTTTTCATAAGCTTCTACAAGTCATATGATCGACTTTTCCCTCCTATTTGGTTTATAAGCTTCAATGTTCAAATGCTGGATAAAACGACTAAATTGCGCACTTTGATATGGATATATGATGCGTTTATCGTGCTAACATTCTTTTTGATGATTCCAAAGGGGGAGAAACAGGAAATTGGCTCGTTAGCTAAAAAGAAGCCAATATAAGCTCGAAAAAGAAGCTATAAGCTATGGCTTCATAATGCCATGAGTTGTGATGTACTCTTAGTCCATTGAATGTGTTATGGACTTAGTTACTTGTCTTATGATGGTTTATTGACAGGGGGAGCTTATAAGCTCTTGACACTTAAGCTCAATATGAAAAAGCTGAGCTTTTAGCTTGTGGATTGATTGCTTCTATATTACTCTTGTTGTGCATGTTGATAGGGGGAGCTTTTGCAATATATATGTTTAATATCTCTACTCCCATCCTTGTGATTATATTGCGTGGAATGTTGTCGCTCACAACGGATAGCTCTTTTTAACCGGTTAAATTGTTTTGTTTTCAAAACCGATCTCGTTAAATTGTTTAGGTTTGTAATCATCAAAAAGGGGGAGATTATTTGATAAATGATTTTATCATGATTTTGATGATTTTGTTTTTATACCAAAACAATATTTTTAAAGGTTGTCCAAATACTCCTAAATGATTTAAAATAGTTTTAATATTTTCCGGAGTATTTCTTCAAGTTTAATTTCGACAAAATTGGACAACACTTTTAATGATTTTGTGTTAATATGTTTTTACATCTAAACTATGTTTCTAAAAGTTGTCCAAATACTTCCGATCGGTCTAAAATATTTTTACTATTTTCCGGAGTATTTCTTGAAGTTTATTTTCGATAAAAAGTTGGACAACACTTTTGTTTTGAGGTCAACCGGTGTCCTATAGGCAACCCGTACACTGAGTTGAGTTTTGAAACGAAAAACGAGACGGAAATATTTTGAGGGAGGTCGGCCACCGGTCGACCTGTCGTCGGCCGGTGCACGGGAGCGATTGTCTTAGGCAAGATACTCAGTATCTCTCAAAATGAGCAAGGGGGACCGATGCTACCCCCGGGGCGACGTCGGACCCTGCTCGACCGTCCCGACCCCCTGGACCGGTCACCCTGTGTTATTTTGCTGTGTTCTTCAATTTTCTGTATTAGTGCGCGACCGGTCGCCCTATGGTTTGACATCAAAATTCTAGCCGTTGTGCAGCAGACAACTTTTCCCTAAAATGTGGGATTGATTTCTAACAACTATATTCTTCAATTGTCTTGCAATTTTTTACAGATTTCAAGTCCCCAAGAGGAGCCTATCAATGTTCAATCATCTCCTATAAATAGAGGAGGATTTGAAGCACAACAACAAGAGAGAAAACTACAACACAACAAGATACACTCAAGAAAACACTTGTTCTTATATTGTCATTATTTCTTGTTGTAATTTGCCTAGCTTATCACTTTCACATCTTGAGGTCTAGGTTATTCTTGATTACACTTGCACTCAATTGTATTATTCATTATCGAGTTGTAATCTTGAATTTGTGGTCGTCATTCAACACAAGATATCCTTGTGAGTGTTCTTGTGGTAAGAACACACTTGGGTGATCTAGGTGTTAGGTGTAAGAAGATTGTGGTAATCTTCTTGTTGAGGTGTTGAAGAGTGTGGTGCTCTTCAAGGTTGAAGATTGTGGTAATCTTCATAAGGTGCCGTTGGAGATTGTGGTAATCTTCACGAGAGATTGTGGTAATCTCAAAGGTGGTGTTGAAGAAGAGTGTGGTGCTCTTCAAGGTGTTGTTGTAAGTTGAATTTGTATTAATTGTGGTAATTAATAAAATTCTTTTTCCTTTTCGAAACCCATTCCGGATATACTGGGGTGGTAGAGCGCGTAGTCCCTAGGTGGGGTGAAGCTCTATAAATCGCGCGTGTTGTTTACTTTCCGCACCTTTATTATTGTTTTGGCGCATTTGGTTCGAAAAAGAGGGCATAATCGAAAAGATGGAGATAATCTATTCACCCCCCTCTAGATTATCGTAGCCGCTTGGACTTACAAGTAGAGCTCCTGTTGTTATTAGAATATAGCGCTGCCGAGTTATTGTCACAATACAACTTTAATGGTCTTTCTATATTCCCAATAATGTGCGGCCCGACAAAATTTGTGAGCCATATTCCATGATTGGATGCCTCATAGCATGCTACAAATTCGATTGCCATGGTAGAAGATGCTACAAGTGTCCGCTTATCACTTCCATGAAATGGCTCCCCACCAATAAGAAAATATAGCCCTAAGTGGATCTCCTCTTGTCTTGGCATCCCGCAAAATCGAATCGAATACCTATGATCTCCAACCGATCGATTTTACGTATGTGAGCATGTAATTTCTTGTTATCTGTAAATACCTCATCACCCGTTTGGTCAACCGCTGATCCATACCAGGGTTACTTAAATATCCGCCAACATACCAACAACAACGCTATATCGGTCTTGTGCGGACCTAAGATACATTAGACTCCCAACAAACAAGACATAGGGAATCTTCTCGCATTTCCTTAATTTCAGATTTCCTTTAGGGCATTGTTCGAGACTAAACTTGTCTCCCTTAGCTATAGGGTGTCTCCTGGTTTACAATTCTGCATGCCAACTCTTTGCAACACTTTCTCTATGTAGCTCTTTTTGTGATAATCCAAGAATACCCCGAGAACGATCACGGTGTATCCGGATTCCCGAACAAAAAAGCTTCCCAAGATCTTTCATCTCAAATTTCTTTGATAGAAATTTCTTGGTATCGTCTCTTGCAAAGAATCCTGAGTTATTAGTGGCAAGCAAAATGTCATCCACATATAAGACCAGAAAAATACACTTACTCCCACTGAACTTGTGATACACACAATCATCAACAGCATTAGTCTCAAAACCGAACGAGACTACTACTTGATGAAACTTGTGATACCACTGACGAGAAGCTTGCTTGAGCCCATAGATGGATTTCTTTAATTTGCAAACCATAGACTTTGGGTCTCCAGACACAAAATTTTCTGGTTGCACCATATATATCGTCTCGTCAATGTCTCCATTGAGAAACACCGTCTTTACATCCATCTGATGTAACTCAAGGTCAAAATGTGCAACTAATGCCATAATTATCCTGAAAGAGTCTTTCGTGGAAACCGGAGAGAAAGTCTCTTTAAAATCGATGCCTTCTTTCTGAGTAAAGCCTTTAGCTACAAAACGAGCCTTATATCTTTCCACATTACCCTTCGAATCCCTCTTGGTCTTAAAAATCCATTTGCAACCAATGGGTTTCGCACCTTCAGGTAATGGGACAAGATCCCAAACTTGATTGTCTTGCATTGAATTATACTCTTCATTCATGGCATCAATCCACTTTTGAGAGTTTGGATCCTGCATGGCTTGACGGAAATTGATATGATCATTTTCCATCAATCCATTATTATCCTCATTTTCCTGGAGAAATACCACATAATCATCCGGAATAGCATTTCTCTTTTCTCTAATGGACCTCCTTAATGGCACTAGTTCTTGAGGTTGTTGAGTTTGTTCTTCTTGAATAGTTTCAACCTGAGTGGGGAGTTCTTCAACATTATCCTGTTAAGGTTTCGGATCTACTTCTCGGCTAATGACAAGAATAGAAACCTGAACATCATCAGAAGCAGTAGTAGGTGTCGAGATCGACTCCTCAAAGGTAATGTCTCTAACCTTATTTCTCCCCCCCAAACTCAACATCCTCAAAGAATACCGCATTTCCCGTCTCAAAAATAGACCTTCTAGTGGGATCATAAAACTTAAAACCCCTTGATTTTTCTGAGTAACCAATAAAATAGCTGCTAACTGTTTTGGAGTCCAATTTTCTTTCGTTTGGCCTATAAGGCCTAGCCTCAGCTGGACATCCCCATATGTGAAAGTGGTTTAGACTAGGCTTTCGCCCAGTCCAAAACTCAAATGGTGTTTTAGCAGCTGCTTTAGTTGGTACCTTGTTGAGAATATAAGCTGCAGTCTTTAGTGCATCTCCCCAGAGTGATTCTGGTAAGGAGGAATGACTAATCATACTCCTCACCATATCCTTTAGAGTCTTGTTTCGTCTTTCAGCAACACCATTCATGCTAGGCGTCCCCGGCATGGTGTACTGTGGGACAATTCCACATTCCTCTAGGAAGATAGCAAAAGGCCCTGGACGTTGTTCTCCCGAACCATCATATCTGCCGTAGTACTCACCTCCATGGTCAGATCTGACAACTTTAATTCTTTTGTTGAGTTGATTCTCAACTTCAGCCTTAAAAACCTTGAACATGTCCAGTGCCTCTGATTTTTCATGAATTAGATATAGGTACCCATATCGTGAGTAATCGTCTATGAATGATATGAAATATTGTTGACCATTCCAAGAAGCCTTAGGAAATGGCCCACAAATGTCCGTATGTATCAATTCTAAGACGTCTGAAGTTCTGTTGGCACCTAATCTCTTTATTTTGGTCTATTTTCCTTTAATACACTCAACACAAACATCAAGATCCGAAAAGTCAAGTGTATCCAAAATACCGTCTGACACAAGTCTCTCAATTCTGGTTTTTGAGATATGACCTAAATGCTTGTGCCATAATTTAGCCGAATTTTCTTTATTTAATTTTCGCTTAGTACCTCTTGATTCAACATGCAGGGATTCATTATACGAAACAACAATATCAAGCATATATAGATTGCCATAAGCACTTAACGAACCGGTACCAACAATATTGGAATTAAATGAAAGACTAAACTGGCAATTTCCAAATGAACAAGTAAAACCAAATTTGTCCAATAAGGAAATAGAAACCAAATTCCGTCTAAACGATGGTACAACGAAAGTGTCTTTCAAATCCAAGAAAAAACCAGTTCCTAATAACAATCTAAAATGCCCTATTGCCTCCACTTCCACCGATTTGCCATCACCCACAAAGATGTATCTTTCACCATCGATTTGGCTTTCTGTAGCTCGAGCAACCCCGCATTGAAACACTTATGTGAGCAAAGAACACTAGAATCTAACCACCAAGTGTTTCCGTGCATCAAGCTAAATTAACTTCAATGCACTGGACCAAAGCAAGAAATGTACCTTTCTTCACACGCCAAGCGCGATACTTAGTACAATCCTTCTTTTTGTGTCCAGGTTTGCCACAAAAAAAACAATACCATCCCGAGTTTCACCTTTCTCGTTTCTTTTGTCTTTGGACCCTTATCATTAGCAACTTTCTCAACATCATTTTTCCTTTTGCCCTTATCCTCGGAAGATCGCCGCTTGAGCAATCTCGCTTCTTTCTTGCTTCAACCTTTCTTCCTCTTGCACACAGTATGAAATGAGCTCATTAAGAGTCCACTTCTCCCTTTGACAGTTGTAATTGACCTTAAACTGACCGAATTGTGCAGGAAGCGATATGAGCACTAAATGCACGAGTAAGTCCTCAGACACCTCGAGCTTTAGTGCCCTTAACTTTGAAGCAATGTGAGACATCTCCATGATGTACTCCCTTATGTTTCCCTTGCCCTTATACTTAAGTGAGATCAAGTTAGCCAAAATCGTATTGTCTCGGCCTTATCGTTTTAACAAAACGCTTTTCAATTTCCGCAAGGTACACACCGCCGTAGTAACTTCCTCGGAAGTCGTGCCTCGAAGGCTTCGAATGCCGCTTAATGATCATCGGACTAACGCGATTTGAGCGCTCCCACTTCTCAAAGTTCCGTTTTCCTCTGCGCGAACTTGCATCCGTAAGAGAAGGGGTTGCTCAACCCTTAGCGCATAGTCCCGGATACATGCACCCAAAATGATCGAATATTTTCTTTCCAATCCTTAAAGTTCACCCATTGAGCATGGGAATGTTGTTGGTGTTAGCAGAAATAGAAGTAGCAGACATCATAGCTGAACAGAGAACAAAACCAAAATTAACCGTCATGCTCACATTAAACCGAATAATCAATCATTAAATTTAAATAAGTTGGAAACATCTCGAGGCACCTAACACAACATTAATATCAAGTCTTTGGACAATAATATTAACTTGTAAGTGGCTACCTCTTTGTAGTGATCAAACACTGACAATAAATCCTGTCAAGCAATATTGTCTTCCTTTGGGCCGACATATCACTTACATGGATAACCTTATAATTGCCACGTATTTACCACCACATGTGTTTGTGCATTTCGGGCCAAGTATTAACCTTCTTTAGGGCCGGCTAATACCCGCATGAATATACACAAACACAAACATCCAATATCCTCAATGAATAAATCTACACAAGAGAGGTCACTTTGGCGACTTCTTGTTTCAATAAATCCACTTTGTATATTAGACAAAACAAATTGGGACATGAGATGCACCAAACAAATTCAAAAATAAATGATTGAACATGTATTAGCACATGATACATATATATATCCTTACTGATTGGGGTCAAATTTTTTAAAAAAAAATCAAACTTCAGTTGAACCCCAAATTGCCAATTTCAAAGCCAATCATAATAGAACACACATGAATTTCAATTGCTTAATCCAAAAGCAACAACATTGAATTCCTTATGACAAAATTGCATGTAAATTTATGCCATACATGCTAAAGAGTTGTTGTTTCCAGTTTCAAGATTTCCATCATATATAATATTCAAAAGTTCCTTAAAGAAAAATCAATAAACTTCAACAGCACCAATATCAGATACGAACTGACAAAGATCCAAAATTTTGTGAAACCGCATAATAGAAAACCATAAAATTAATTCTAAATCTGTATACATCCATCACTTTTAATCTGTAATCCTCAAAACCGAAAAACAGAAACGGATAACAGATTCCAAAATATACAGATTTATCGGATTATCATGGAGGAATACAGATTAAAACCATAGAACATAATCGTTTTCATCCGGAAAAAAACTGCATACGTAAAGAAATCCAGAAATTCACAAAACCCTAATTTTATTCTCACGAAGAACCGTATAATAATCCCGAAAATCTTCGCAATTCTCAGAGAATCATGAGTAGAGTGGCTCCGATACCACTTGTTAGAAATAGAAATCACAAAGGCATGCTTTAACCGATCTACCATGATAATCCGAGAAAGAGAAGAGATTAAACTTAAACACGGAAGCGTACCTGAATCCATTAGGGTTCGTGAGAAATCTGGATCTGGTTTTGAGATCTGGTTTTGGCCTTCCAGACGAGCGGTTCTTCTTTTCTGTATTAACGTTCTGTCGAAGGAGAACATGCGTTTCTGCTTTTAAGAACCGTCGCCCGGGGACCATAACCGTTTTGGATAAGTATCCCCTTTATTTTCTATTTGGTCCCTCAACAAATAGAAAATCACCTAATAGTATCTACACATTTAATCCCATGACAAATTTGATACCCTTTTAATCCAAAATTAAAACCTTATTAGATCACTTTAATTGGATTAAACCGTAAGACAGCTATACACATTTAATTAACATATGTAAGTCCAAATTAAATATTTCCAACAATCTCCCACTTAGACTACATATGTTACCAAACAAATGTGCAATACTTTATGAGCTCAAACCTTGTTGTCACATATAAGAGTATCCCTTAACAATCTCGTCCATCGATTGTACTAATACAGGACTAAAGAGGCTTTCATCACTTTATGCGTGAATAAACCCATCAATAATCACATATACCAGCACAATCAAATGACATAGATCAATCATGGGTGCGTAGCATGGAAATTACATGTAATGTGATCTAACATGTTTATTTCCAACTGGTCCACCTTATTCCTTAGTGAGATCAATCATAACCAAAATGACAAAGTGTAATAAACTGAATACTTTATATCTGTACAGAAATATCCAAATACACAAAATGTGTCCAAAATAATGCATAGAGCAATAAAATTACAGACTCCCACTAAACCAAAGTATCCTGAAACTGTATTATACCCATACGAGTAGTGTGCTCGTGAAAGACCCTGGGTGTTAATCCTTTAGTAAGCGGATCCGCAATCATTGAGTCTGTCCCGATATGCTCTATAGTTATCTGACCACTCTGTACCCTTTCCTTCACAACCCGGAACTTTATGTCAATGTACTTTGACTTAGTAGTGTTTGATAAATGATTTTATCATGATTTTGATGATTTTGTTTTTATACCAAAATAATGTTTTTAAAGGTTGTCCAAATACTCCTAAATAATTTAAAATGGTTTTAATATTTTCCGGAGTATTTCTTCAAGTTTAATTTCGACAAAATTGGACAACACTTTTAATGATTTTGTGTTAATATGTTTTTACATCTAAACTATGTTTCTAAAAGTTGTCCAAATACTTCCGATCGGTCTAAAATATTTTTACTATTTTTCGGAGTATTTCTTGAAGTTTATTTTCGATAAAAAGTTGGACAACACTTTTGTTTTGAGGTCAACCAGTCGCCCTATAGGGCAACCCGTACCTGGAGTTGAGTTTTAAAACAGAAAAACGAGACGGAAATATTTTGAGGGAGGTCAACCGGTCGACCTATGCGTCGACCGGTGCCTGGGAGCGATTGTCTTAGACACTATACTCTGTATCTCTCAAAATGAGCAAGGGGGACCGGTCTACCCTGGGGGGCGACCGGTCGGACCCCTGCTCGACCGGTCCGACCCCCCTGGACCGGTCACCCTGTGTTATTTTGCTGTGTTCTTCAATTTTCTGTATTAGTGCGCGACCGGTCGCCCTATGGTTTGACAGCAAAATTCTAAACGTTGTGCAGCAGACAACTTTTTCCTAAAATGTGGGATTGATTTCTAACATCTATATTCTTCAATTGTCTTGCAATTTTTTATAGATTTCAAGTCCCCGTGAGGAGTCTATCAATGTTCAATCATCTCCTATAAATAGAGGAGGATTTGAAGCACAACAACAAGAGAGAAAACTACAACACAACAAGATACACTCAAGAAAACACTTGTTCTTATATTGTCATTATTTCTTGTTGTAATTTGCCTAGCTTATCACTTTCACATCTTGAGGTCTAGGCTATTCTTGATTACACTTGCACTCAATTGTATTATTCATTATCGAGTTGTAATCTTGAATTTGTGGTCGTCATTCAACACAAGATATCCTTGTGAGTGTTCTTGTGGTAAGAACACACTTGGGTGATCTAGGTGTTAGGTGTAAGAAGATTGTGGTAATCTTCTTGTTGAGGTGTTGAAGAGTGTGGTGCTCTTCAAGGTTGAAGATTATGGTAATCTTCACAAGGTGCCATTGGAGATTGTGGTAATCTTCAAGAGAGATTGTGGTAATCTCAAAGGTGGTGTTGAAGAAGAGTGTGGTGCTCTTCAAGGTGTTGTTGTAAGTTGAATTTGTATTAATTGTGGTAATTAATAAAATTCTTTTTCCTTTTCGAAACCCATCCCGGATATACTGGGGTGGTAGAGCACGTAGTCCCTAGGTGGGGTGAAGCTCTATAAATCGCGCGTGTTGTTTACTTTCCGCACCTTTATTATTGTCTTGGCGCATTTGGTTCGAAAAAGAGGGCATAATCGAAAAGATGGAGATAATCTATTCACCCCCCCTCTAGATTATCGTAGCCGCTTGGACTTACAAGTGGTATCAGAGCCAAACTCTTTGGCAAGCTCGTTCCACATCGCGAGTAAAGAAGAACGATCATCGGCTACGAATGAAGTCTACACCACCGGCGCCTCCACCACCAAGCCACCACTATTCGACTCCAAAAATTATGCTTTTTGGAAAGAAAGAATGGAATGCTATTTACAAAATTGCGGGTTCGATATTTGGAACACCGTCATCAATGGAGAATCCATTCCGATGAAAGACGCACCTCACACCTCCAAAGTCCTCAAGGAGCTCAATGATGAAGAGAAGAAAATCATCTCCTTAAATGGTAAAGCTCTTAATATTTTGTATTGTTCACTTACCACTTTGGAATTTGATCATATTGTAGGAATTCGATCGGCACATGAAGTATGGCAAAAATTAGAAGCCATCTATGAAGTATATGCAAATGAAAGGAACAACTCAAAAGCATCTACTTCTCAAATGGATACAAATCCAACAATATGGGATGAGCCTCTTACAACTTCCGATGATGAAGTCGAAAAATGTCTTATGGGCTTCGAAGAAGAAAACGAGGTAAGTTCTAAACCTTCTACCTCTTATGATAATGATTATAGTGATTTACAAAATGATTTTGATGAGCTACAAAATGAATTCCAAAGCTTACTTGTTAAATACAAAAATTTGAAAAAGGAATTCAATGTTTTGAAAAATGATAAGGATAGTTTATTTACTTCCTATGAATCACTATCATGTGCTCACACCACCACACTTGATAAGGTTAGAAACCTTGAGAAAGAAAATAGTACTCTTGTTGAGGATATTACTTGCATAAAAAATGATTTACTTAAATCCAACTTGAGTACCAATAGAATTACCGAAATTGTTGATTGTTGTGATAATTTGAAACTAGAACTTGATCATAAGCCTAATGTTGTCAATCATATGAAAAAGAATCAAGTCTCTAAGCATGTTGGTCATTATGCTCCTAGAATTATTACTTGCTTTTATTGCGGTAAAAAGGGTCACACGGCTAATACTTGTCGGGCTAGAAATAGCTCTAATCATTATTGGAGACCTAAAAGTCTCAAAGCTAATCCTAAAGGACCCAAACACTTGAGGGTACCACAAAATAATGTCGTATTAGGTACCCGGCGAAATAATAATCGGAGAAAATTCATACCGCCAAGAAGACATCAAATGATCGTTTCATTTGATCAAAGAAGGAGAAAATATTTTCAACAAAGTCAATTTCCAAGAAGAGGATATAATCAAAAACGGGAAGGACACAATCCTTGGAAATGGCAAAGACATCATCAACAAGATGAATTTCCGAGAAAGACACTATCAACAATGGGAAGGACACAATCCTTGGAAATGGAGCAATTGGAGAAACAATCATCAACAAGATGATTTTCAAAGGGGAAGATATCATCAATGGGAACGACACAACCCATGAAAATGGCGTAATTGGTAAACCGTATATCCCCATTTAAATATGCATTTTTATTTTGTTATTATGCATGTTTTTAATTGTGCCTTTATTGCAAAATGAGTTTTCATATATTTATTTTAAAATTAAGGTCTTCAATATATATTTGTGTTTTTAAAATTTTTTGAAAAGGAAGACCTTATATGATGCTTATATTTAACTCTTGTGCATTTGCTTAAACTAAAGTGTTTTATCATCTCTTATGGATTTTTATGGCATAAGCATACTTGTGACATAGATTATTGTTTTAGCCTACACTTCCATTACTTTGTGTTGGGCAAGATTTATTTTAAGAATTGTGTAGGACATATATCTCCTCATCAATGGTTATCTACTCATTATTTGTCAAGAGAGGCATAAACTATCGAGGTACGTTTACTTGTGTTATTCTTACTCTTATAGACTCGATATATGTTTTTCCATATGCCTATGTGCTTGTTTTTTTTTTTCAAGATATTTCATAGTATTTCATACAAGTGCCATTAATAGGATTTCTTGATTTTTTGAAAGGCACTATTTGACATAGCTTGTTTTATCCGAGATTTATAAAGGATTATATTGTGTTTTGATAAAACATTTGATTTCTATCCTTCTCTTAAGTTATGCATTTTATTGCACATATAAATGTCATTATTCTTGGTTGCCTTGTCAAAGCTCTTGTTCATATGCTTCTTGTAAATGAGGTCTCAACTATATGCTCTCGGATTTTCGAATTTCAAAAGAGACCTTGTATAGCTTCCTATAAGCATATTTGAACCAAACATATTTTCATTTCTAAACAGAAATTCAGACAACAAACCAAACATATTCTCAATTTTCACACGAAAACCAATAAAGTTTGAAAATTCAATTTCCAACACTAGAAACTGGAAATTGGACTTGGAAACACATCCATACATCTAAATTTATTCTCTTGGTTTCTATGTGAATATAATGTTTGGATTATTAGCCGCAAAGTATTTGTTTGATGTAAATACACTATAGTCTATAGCTAGACCTTTGGTACTCTATAGTTATAAATGGCTAAACAAAATTCCAACAAAGGAGTTATTTTCTTTCTCCTTTTACCTCACACCCCGAAACTCTTCCTCGGCCAGGTATTTTTTTTGCTTTGTGTTTAAAGGGAATTAATAAAGCTAGAATTAAATCGATTATCAAAATGCCTATTTTTTTTGTTTTATAAATTTTCCAATATTAGGGAAGATGAAAAGGTGGCAATTACCATAAGTTATAGCATAAAAACCACGGAGTTGATAAAAAAATGGATAGTACAACAACTAGGAAAAGGTCAAGGAATCAGCAACCACCCTTCCCTCAATCTATGGGCAAAAAAGTGAAAAAGGGGTTGCATCTTTGTCCTTAAACTGCAGGGATGATGTGTGGATGAGTGTAACATGGTATAAAATTGTTGCAACATGACATGCATCCTCGTATGTACAAACTTTGTTGCAATATCTCGTATATATTGTTGTTTACTAGAGTACAGTAATTAGGAATGCCTTCAAAATGGCAAAGTTACATCAGAAACAGAAAAAATTACAGAAAGAGGAACTAGCTATTACAACTTCTGAAACAGAATAATCAGAAAGCCGAATCGAGATGAATCTCTTTCCGCAAAGTAATTACGTCCCGGCTAGTGCTCACGATCTGACGTATTGCTTCCAAAGATGAAACAACTTGCGTCTTTTATGTAGTAGCACCACTAACACAAAAGCTCTTTCGAACAAGAAGGTGTTAGAACTGGCTACTGGACTCAAATGCAGAAATGCAGAAAAAGTATTTAATTTTAGAGGTAAGAATGCTGAATGTTACGTAAATTCTCTGCAATGTCTAGCTAACCCTATAAATAGACAACACATCCAACACCTGCAGGGGAGTAACAATCAAGTTAGTGAGCATTAAACTGGATGTAACAGTCAGATGTTACATCCCACTTCAGCTGACCACTGCTGCTGGAGTTACAGACTCCAACAGTCGCACGAATCTGGACACCTACAATGTCCAGATTTTTTGGGCTCTTCAAACAGTCCAACAAATACTTGAATCTGGGCCAAGCCCATTTTCAAGTGGAAAAACTATAGTGGACTGAACCCGGGCCCAAAGGACTTGGCCGGACTAAGGCCCATGCCTAAGCCCAGTCCCCGACCGAGGTTGTGCAGGGCAGGCGTGCGCGTGCGCGTGGTGCACTTGTGATTAACCACTTGTGTTATAGTATATCCAACTAATAACACTTCTAGTATATAAACTAGAATAAACAATGATTTATTCTCTATGTGGGATAAGGCTAAAACTTTTCATTTCCGTTTACATGATGCCCATTCGTGTGGCTAACTTCATGTATTAATTTCTCACTCACCAAAATTCGGTTTTAAGAAATAAAAAATACTACGAATATCTACTTGGAACGTAGATTAACAATATATAATTTAATTCCTCCAGAATTAAATATTTAGCCATAAAAAATTCGGTCAAAATCGGGTCGACACCCACTTTATATAAACAAAAATTTCCAGCAATCTTCCACATGAGTAGAAATTAATGCATGTATGAATGTATACACGCAAACCAGTCCTCAAGAGACAATATTGCATTCGAAAAGGTAGCTTGTGGCTTTGAACCTTCTGTAGTCAATACCATTGGGTACACTGGCGGCTTAATGGACGCAATGCCTTGGGCTATTCCTCTGTGGTGTGTACCAAGTCAACTATATTAATACAATAATGTCTCAACACCTTCAGTTCTTCACGTTTTGTATCCGTTTCTGCCATGGATACCTCTTTGGATTCTTAAGTATTACTTTGAAGGGACCCGCACTTCTCACTTACATAGGTGATCTCCTATCCGAGTATCCTGCCATACTCAACCTCAACGAGGTGTATGAATCATTAAAAGTCAAATGACTTAGCCTCACCACAACTTTACAGGTGTTTCAACACTTGCCTTTGCTTTCTAGGGATGGGTTGAAATATTGTTTCCAAGTGTTGCAATATAACCTTCATAACTTACTTTTCCCATTGAACCAAGTTTTTTGGATCTCCAGTCATCATGGTTGGGTTACCACTATTATGGTTATTTTTAATTTGTGGACTTTAATCCCATTCCCTCTAGCAATTTATTCAATTGATCTCGATTCAGCCTTTTTGTCAAAAGATCTGCCAAATTGTCTTTTAACTTCACGTAGTCAATTGACATTACACCGTTCGAGACCAATTGTCTTACAGTGTTATGTCTTCGACGAATATGTCGAGACTTACTCTTATACATATTGTTCTGTTCTCTTCCTATAGCTGCTTGACTATCATAATGAATCATCACAGAAGGCACATGTTTTTTCCAACATAGAATGTCTTCCAAAAAGTTTTGAATCCACTCTGCTTCTTCACCAGCTTTATCCAAAGCTATAAACTCAGATTCCATGGTGGACCGAACTATACAAGTTTGCTTCATGGACTTACACGATACTGCACCACCTCCAATGGTGAATATGTATCCAGTAGTGGAATAAGAATCTTTCGAATCTGAAATCCAACAAACATCACTATACCCTTCAAGTACAACTAGATATCTCGAGTAGTATAGCCCATAATCCAAGGTATACTTCAAGTATCCTAACACCTGGTTAATGCTTTTCAATGCTCATGGCCTGGATTGCTCGTGAACCTACTCAACTTGTTTACATGATAGGCTAAGTCTGGACGTGTACACTTTGTGATGTACATCAGACTGCCTATTATGCGGGAGTATTCCATCTGAGCCACTGGTTCTGCTTTATTCGCAACCAAATTTACACTTAAATCAATGGGCATCATTGCCGGTGAACTATCAAAAACATTGAATTTCTTAAGCACTTTTTCCACATGGTGGGATTGTGACAAGATAATTCCATCAGGAGTTCTGCTGATTTTGATCCCTAGGATCACATCTGCAGTTCCCATATCCTTCATGTCAAAGTTTCTCTTTAACATTCTTTTAGTGTCCATGATAGAATCATGACTACTGCCCATGATTAACAAATCATCTACGTATAGACAAACTATGACAAACGCTTATGATGTTTCTTTGACATATACGCGTTTATCACACTCGTTGATTTTAAATTCACTTGACAACATTGAATTGTCAAATTTAAGATGCCATTATTTCGGAGCTTATTTCAGTCCGTAAAATAATCTTATTAACTTGCACACCTTCTTTTTCTTGATCGGGTGCAATAAACCCTTCAGGTTGTTCCATGTAGATTTCAACATCTATCTCTCCATTCAAAAATGTCGTCTTGACATCCATCTGATGATTTCTAGATTGTGCAAGGAAGCAATCGCGAGAAGCAGCCGAATAGAAGCAATCCTCGTTACAAGAGAATAGGTATCAAAGAAATTATACCCTTCTTTTTATTTAAAGCCTTTGGCTATAAGCCGAGCTTTATACTTATCAATAGTTCCATCTGCTTTATACTTCTTCTTTAGGATCCATTTATATCCTAAAAGTTTATGACCAGCAGGGATATCAACCAACTCCCAAGTATGGTTCTGCAGAATGGACTCAATTTCATTATTGATAGCTTCTTGCCAGAGCGGACCATCTGGACTACTTAGAGCCTCTTTAATCGAGTTTGACTCACTATCTAACATAAATGTTATGAAATCAAGTCCAAAAAACTTAGCCGTCTTAGACCTCTTACTGTATCTCGATTCTTCATTACTTGGTGTTGAACCACTTGCATTTTCGCGAGTTCTTTTATTAGTACTCACTTCTACCTTTTCTCTACAAGGGTAGATGTTAAGTTGGTTTTATACCAATGAATTGATTATTCTAGACTAGGATTTTGTGTTGTTTTTGGGTGTTTTAGGGTCGTTTGAGTCCACTTTATTTCGTTAGGTGTCGTTAGGGAGTGGACACAGGGTATGGTAGCCAAAAATGATCGAAAATGATGAAAAACGTTTTTGGAAGGAATAAATCGCATTTGAAGAAAAGAAAAACGGAGAAAGAACACACAATGCCGCAGTGCCGCAACGCTACCTCCCCTGTGCTGCAGCGCGGGAGGTCAAAATCCGGTAGAGAGCACAGCATATAGCGCTGCAGTGCCCTGGCAGGAGCGCTACAGTGCGCGTCATCGGGCAGATTTTTCATATTTTTATTTTTTGGGCTTTTCACGGTTTTGGGGCTATAAAGACAACTAATAACGCACGGGACAAGAGTTGGACATTCTATTGAGCACACAAGATGACTTTGAGCAAGGAGAAAGAGTTCGGGACGAGATTTAAAGGGATCTATCTTCTGGAAACAGAGAGGATTCTTTCCTTGATTCTTCTGAATTAATTTTCCATTATCTTAGTCGAACCCTTGAGATGTATAATTACTTTTTCATGGATTTTTGTGCATCCATCATGAGCTAAACCTATTTTTCTAGGGGATTAATGTAACTTATATTTGAACCTATGTTTTGATTTTCGGTTTATTCGATTCACATGTTATTAAATCTATTTATGCTATTTGGATTGATTGCATCTGGATTATCTGATCAATAGTTTAGATTGTTTGGCATGTTTGATTTGACACTCGAGAGAGTTAATTGAACACTTGACCATAGAATAGCATAACCTAGGGTTTCATAGAACTGAGAAGTTTATGAATCTTTTGAAGCCTGTGATAGAATATTCATCGAGCATATTAGGGTTTAATTTATGATTTTTATAGAGATATTGATATCAGGATTGAAACCTAGAATCACTTGGCACTCGAGAGAGGAAGTGATAAACTGTAGAAATATTGAGCTTATAGATTAATAACGTGTGATTAATAAACTGAATTGATAACATAGGGGATAACTAGGTGAATCAACCCTCTAGAATTCATATCTATTAAGTGTTTGATAATTTGTTTGAACGAACTTTTTAGTTTAATTTTAGTTTTATTTTTAGTTTAATCAAAAATCCATTTCTTTTTGATTATCTAGATAGAATTAAGCTATTATAATTATAGTACTTAGTTTAAAATTTGATACCAATCCCTGTGGAGATGATAACCCTACTTTTCAATCTATACTAAAACTTGACACCGTACGCTTGAGGTAAGAATTTCTCGAACAAGTTTTTGGTAGTGGATGAGGGGGTAATACTGCATCTCAGTTCTTCACTACTTGGTGTTGAACCACTTGCATTTTCGTGAGTTCTTTTATTAGTACTCACTTCTACCTTTTTCTCTACAAGGGTAGACATCCTAAAAAAATACAACATTCCTTGATTCGATCATGATACTTTTAGTCATTCTGGATTTTCTGACTTATGTATCATAAACTGATATGCACTACGCTGGTATGCATATCCCACAAAGACACAATCAACTGTCTTTGGTCCAATTTTAACTTATTTTGGTTCAGGTATTGCTACTTTAGCCAAACACCCTCACACTTTAAGGTATTTATAAGAAGGCTTACAGTTTTTCCACAACTCGTAAGGAGTTTTATCTTTCTCTTTAAGTGGTATTTTATTCAATATGTGGTTGGTTGTTAAAACAGCTTCCCTCCATATATTTTGGGGTAGTCCGGAACTTATCAACATGACATTCATCATCTCTTTTAGATTCCAGTTTTTGCGTTCAGCAACACCATTAGCCTGTGGTGAATATGGAGCTGCTGTTTGATGAAGTATGCCCGACTGGATACATAACTCTTCAAATGGTGCAACATATTCGCTTCATCTATCACTCCGAATTATTTTAATCCGACTGTCAAGTTGATTTTCAGCTTCATTTTTATAATTTTTAAAAGCTTCTAATGCTTCATCATTGTTTCTTAACAAGTATAAGTAGCAAAACCTTGTGTAATAATCAATAAACGTGATGAAATATTATTTACCACCAGTAGTTTGCACAAATTTTAAATCACACACATTACTGTGTATTAACTCTAAAGATGAAGTGCTCATTTTAATCGAATGAAACGATTATTTAGCCATTTTTGCTTCAACACAAACTTCACATTTTCTTTGTGAGTTTATTTCAGGTAAATTAATTAATTCTAAATTTACTAATCATTTTATAGCATTAAGATTTATATGTCCTAATCTAATATGTCATAAATTAGAGCACTCAACAATATAAACAGAAGAAGATTCATTCTTATTAATACTCTCACCAAAATGGCGTACAATCATTATATTCATTTTTAACAGTCCTTTGTCTAGATAACCTCTACTAAGGAACTATCCAAATTTGCTAAGTACAAACTTTTCAAACTAAAAAACTAGTCTAAACCCATGGTTGGCCAGCAGTGAACCTGAAACCAGATTTTTGCGAATGTTTAGGGCATGCAGCATATCATTCAGCTTCAACAATTTGCCCGAAGTAATCTTTAGCACCACCGTTCCAACGCCAGCAACATCAGAAGAGACATGATTACCAATATGCAGCTTCCATCCGGTCGATGGGTTGTAAGAGGAGAACACATCCAGATCAGAATAAACATAGTAAGTGGTACCGGTATCCACAAAATATTCTTTCGGGTTATCCACCATATTGGCTTCAAACACCACCATCGACATGTCAACGTCGGTCAATTCCCTTTGTTCAACCATATTGGCAATGAACTGCAGTTTGATTTTATTTTTCTTTGGCTGGCGACAGTCCTTTGCCATATGGTTTGGTTTTCCACAGTTGTAGCAAGTTCCCTTGAACTTTCCAGCTACCGGTTTCCCACAGTTAGGCCTTTTCTTTGAATTACTTGATGAATCGTGCTCTATCAAGTTGGCTTTTGACTCCGTAGGGACAAGCCTGGACTTAGAGTCAATTCTCCTATTGTATTCCTCAATTCTGAGTTTGACAATCAGATCCTCTACTTCCATCTCCTTTCGCTTATGTTTGAAATAATTTTTGGAATCCATCTAACTTGGGGGCAATTTCTCAATCAAGGCGGCCACTTGGAATGCCTCTGGCAAGGCCATTCCCTCGGTAGAGATTTCATGTAAGATCAACTGGAACTTCTGAACTTATTCCATCATGGTTTTAGAATCAACTATCACAAAATCCAAGAACTTACCGACAATAAATTTTTTTGTGCCGGCATCCTCGATTTTGTACTTCTTCTCCAAAAATTCCCACGATTCTTTGGAGGATTTCACCGTATAGTATGTACTGTACAGTGCATCACTAAGTCCGTTTAGGACATAGTCACAACACATGAAATCACCCTGGCCCCATGCATCAAAGAAACACATTTTCAGCATTTGTTTCTTTTCCAGCCACCACAGAAACGTCCTTAATCAAGTATTTCGCCAAGCTCATGGTAGTCAGGTAAAACAATATTTTTTACTGCCACCTCTCGAAGTTAAAACCTATAATTGTTTTGGGTTTCTCAGCTTGAGCAGGAGGGATAATCAGGGTTTTGCTTGTGCTTGCCATCGTGAAGTTCGATAAGTGTTTTGCGGTTGTTGCTTACAAGTTTATAGTAGTGAGGAATGCCTTCAAAATGACAAAGTTACAACATAAACACAAAAATTATAGAAAGAGGAACTAGCTGTTACAACTTCTGAAACATAATAATCAAAAAGTCGAGTCGAGATGAATCTCTTTCCGCAAAGCAGTTACGTCCCGGCTAGTGCTCACGGTTTGACGTATTGCTTCCAAAGATGAAACGACTTACGTCTTTCGTGTAGTAGCACCACTAACACAAAAGCGCCTTCGAACAAGAAGGTGTTAGAACTGGCTGCTGGACTCAAATGCAGAAATACAGAAAAAGTGTTTAATTTTAGAGGTAAGAATGCAGAATGTTATGTAAATTCTCTGCAGTGTCTAGCTAAGCCTATAAATAGACAACACATCGAACACCTGCAGGGGAGTAACAGTAAAGTTAGTGAGCATTAAACTGGATGTAACAGTCAGATGTTACATCCCACTTCAGCTGGACTTACATACTCCAACAGTCACACGAATCCGGACACCTACAATGTCCAGATTCTTTGGGCTTTTCAAACAGTCCAACAACCACTTGAATCTGGGCCAAACCCATTTTCGAGTGGCAAAACTATAGTGGACCTGGACCCGGGCCCAAAGTGTCGGGCCGGCCTAGGCCCAAGGCCTGGCCGGGCGTGCACGCGCGCATGTGGCCCACTTGTATTTTAATATATCCAACTAATAACACCTTCTAGTATATAAACTAGGATAAACAATGCCTTATTTTCTATGTGGGATTAGACTAAAGCCTTTCATCTCCCTTTACATAATGCTCATTCGTGTGGCTAACTTCGTGTATTACTTTCTCACTCATCAAAATTCGGTTTTGAGAAATAAAAAATACTATGAACATCTACTCGGAACGTAGATTAACAATACATAATTTAATTCCTTCAGAATTAATAGCCACCAAAAATTTAGTCAAAGTCGGGTCGACACGCACTTTATCAAAACCAAAATTTCCAACATATTCATCCCGTGTTTCAGTATTGAATGCAACATCATGTTTAATAATGATGGATAATTTCAATTTTGGTATCCCAAGTATATATACTTTTTGATTTTGATACCCCATGTACCGACCTCATCAAATTAAAATTGGTAATCAATGTTAACATTTTTAATCATTTTTTTGTGCATTCGGCTAGTTGGCCGTCAAAAGTCAAAACCTAACGGTTCAACCCGCAATAGTAGGTTGAGGATGGGCGAGTCCAAATTAGCAGGTACCCAGAGACACCCTCTAATTGACATGCAATTTTCTCATATGAGTGTTGCAAAATTAGTCCTGTAACTTTTAAAGTTGCAATTTTAGTCCTGTGACAATTTTAGCTCTTAGCAAAAATAACAATTTTAATTATGTAATTTTTAGGATTTGACAATTTTATTGTTTTATTTTTTAGTTATGGTAAGTTCGGTCATATTATTAAAAATAACCAATTTTGGCATATTTGTATGTGTTTTTTGCATTTTGATAATTAAGAAAATAATACATGTTGAACTCGTATTACGAATTTTGATCTGGATTCATAAATTTAAAATGATTCCATCATTAGACAATCGATAGTATAAATAATTAATAAATTCTACTCAATTAAATAAAATAAAGGTTGTGATACAATTTTAAACTTGATCGTAGGTATATTGATTATTTTGGCTAACAAGGGTATTTTGGGAATAATTGAAAAATTGAAATAGCCCTTAGGACCAAATTTGCATCAACTTAAAACTTATAGGATCAGAATTGCACAAATATAAAACTTACAGGACCAAAATTGTAAAAAAGGCAAAACATACAGGACTAAAATCGCAATTTCAAAAGTTACATGACTAATATTGCAACACCCCTATAGATACAGGACTACTTTTGCATTTTCCCCGTAGGTTGAGGATGGGCGAGTCCAAATTAGCAGGTACCCGGAGACACCCTCTAATTGACATGCAATTTTCTCCTAATTTCCCTAATTTCTTCCGCAAATCTTTGTCTTTGCGTTCTTAATCAATTCAATCCTAATTCTAACCTTACCATAATTGGCTGGTACACAATACAAGGTTCTGCCACTAAGCAACGAGTCACAGTTTCCATCCGGATAATTTTAACCTCAAAGTAATTTTCGTTCCTAGATTATAAATGTGTTTTTGTTTGGGATGTGTGTACAAGTTTCTACGGTTCACATTTGTTAAATGCGAAGAGGTTCAAAGATACATTGAATGGTTTGATTCAAGTTTGGCATGATGATGCTAGGATCACGCCTTTCCTAATGAGGATGAAGCCAATATGGTGCCTCCAGGGCACAAAGGCGAGCGGTAAGTAGTAAGCGACAAGACAAGCGAGTGTGGTGCTCGACGTCATGGATTCGAATCGTGTAGTCGCGATTCTTTCTTTGAAATATTGCAAGGGTTGTTTCTGGGTTCGTATCCCGTTGGTCCTCTCCCTTGCAGGGCTGCTACTCGTGCATATCCCTCGATTTACATCCTGCCTGGCCAAAAGACCTCTGGTTCAGGTGGGGAGTTTCGCCTTCGGGAAAAACCTTTTATTAAAGTCAATATGGTCCAATTAATTTAAGTCACATACATAAAACACTAAACCACTGCCTAACTGAAATTTGTGGTAGGATTATACCTAGAGATGTTAAAAGAGCCGCGGCCCGTTGGCCCAGACCGTTTAAACCGGAAAAAAAGAGGGCTAGAGCCGAATTATTTTGGCCCGTTTAAATCAGGGCCTTTTTGGCCCGGACCGTTTAAACCAAAGCCCGTTAGGACTAGCCCGAAGGTTAACCGGGCCAGCCCGTTAGCCCGCTATTTTTATTTTTAAAAAATTATATAATTCTAATATTTTATATCTACTTTTATTACCTACTACTAGTAAATTTATTTTTCAAATTCACATCTCCCTCATCTTTAAGTTTAACTTTATTAAACAAACTATAAATTCTTGAAAAGCTTCTTTTTTATTTGTTTTATTTATTACTTAATTTAGTTTTCCATTTTTATTCTGAATAAGAAAATGTCCCATAGTCTTATTAGATTATTTAGGATATAAATTATATTTCTAAATGGTGCTAAATCTAATTTTATAATTTTGTTAATGCAACGTAATTATAAACATGCATGACTTTTTTTAAGATTAACTTTAAATGTTAAACTTAAATGTTATATATGCTCAAGTTTGAAATTTTATATTTAAATATCTTATTTTGAAAATTTTAAATTATAGTCATATAAGTAATTACAGAAAAAGTGTTAATTTTGGGTAGCATTAGTTATTATTATTTTATTTTCAAAATTTAGATCATAAAATATTTAAGTTTTATAAATTTGTTAATGCAATGTAATTAGAAACTTTGCATGATTTTTAATTATGACGAATAGTTTAACTTAAAATGTTTAACTTAAATGTTATATGTATTCGAGTTTAAAGTTTTAAATTTAAATATATAATTTTTAATTTTTTTACTATAGCCCGACAGTGGCCCGTTTAGCCCGAAGCCCGCTAGGGTTAAGGTTAGGTTTCAATATTGCCAGTAGGGCTGCAATCGAACTGAACCGAGCCGAGCTTTTGAGTGTTTGAGTTTGGCTCGTTTATTATCGAGTCGAACTCGAGCCTGAATTTATCGAACATGTTGATGGCTCACGAACTTTATCGAGCCTTATCGAGCCTAAACGAGCTTAGTAAATATTAATTAAAAATTAAAATATTCTTCAATTTATTACAAAAAAATAAAATTATTTATATTTAAAATTCATAATATATTTATTAAAACTTATAATTTTATTCAAAAATTAATTTTATTGAAATATTTTTATATTATCTTAAGTAAAAATATGAAAAATTAAAATTAAAATCAAATTATTAGTTCAATTTATACGAGCTTACTATCGAGCCTATTCACGAGCTTATTAACGAGCTTGTTCACGAGCTAACGAACCGAATATCTCTAAGTTTGAGTTTGGTTCGTTTATATTAACGAGCCTCATTAAACGAACTCGAACGAGCTTTTATCGAATCGAGCTCCGAATAGCTCACGAGCGGCTTGGTTCATTTGCAGCCATAATTGCCAGCCCGTTTAACACTGACCCGTTTAGCCCGAAGACCGTTTAACCTGAAGTCCGCTAGGGCTGGCCCTATACGGCTAGGGCCAGCCCGTTTAACATCTCTAATTATACCTCCTCACCAGATCTACACTCAAATTACAGTCCTAAACCCTTAATTAAGGCTACGTGACAAACAATCTAATTAACAATTGTGTTATAAGTTAATTTGGAATATTCCGATAAAAAAATATGCCGACGAAGAATATCTCGTCTCAAAGGCCAAAGCTTCATTGGAATATGGGGGTACGATACGAATGATGACCATAGTTTCTGGAAATTGAGGAAAAATCAAATTTGTATTTGATGTTTGAAATTTTTTTACTTACCATTGACTGATGTTGCTGCAAAGGGCTTTCTTCCCTTGTTGCTATTTGTTTTTTAATTCTTTTATTTTTTTTTAATTTATTCTTTGAAATAAGAGGATATTACACTAACCCCCTGTACTATTCACGTTTTTACACTTTTTTCATATAAACTATTTTTTTTACACTTTGCCATATGAACTATATAAATTTTTGCACTTTGCCTTATATGGACAATTTTGCCCCTAAAATATTATTTTAGAATAATGACAGTAGTTTATTGTGGTCATCGGGCCTATCATGTTATCATATATAAAATTAATATTTTCTTAAATTCATACATTGTTTCAACAAAAGGTAGTTGGGTATTTTTAACCGATTTTGGGCTGCTCGTCACACATACATTTTTATAATTGCTCCTCACATCCAACCTTAACAGGCATCGCAATGGTTCGTGCAACGCAAAAAAAAAAAGCAAACAATCGCAGCGAAAAAAAAATACTGCTAACTTTAGACATTAGCGACCAATCTTAAGTATTCGTCGCTAACCAATTAAGAATATATATATATATATATAACTTTAGTTAATTAGCGATGAAAATATTCGTCACTAAACATGAATATTCAACTATATTCCCGTCAAACAATGTATGGATTTAAGAGATTATTAATTTTTTATACAGAAGCATGATGGGTTGGATATGATCGTAATGAACTATTTTTATTATTTTAAGAAAAATAAAAATTTAGGGGTAAAACTGTCCATATAAGGCAAAGTGCAAAAAAATTAAATAGTTCATATGGTAAAGTGTAACAAAAAATAGTTTATATGTAAAATGTAAAAACGCGAATAGTACAGGGGGTTAGTGTAATCTTCTCCTGAAATAATTAGTTTTGAATTTTGCTCCTTAATTGATATTTTTGTAAGATAATCATCGGTGATTAAAATTTAATTTATCACTTAATTATATTATTAAGTTTATTCATTAACTGTTAAAAAGTTTAATATATTAATTTATATTATTCTTAATAATTCTGTAAGATAAATTAAAGTTGAATTTTCACTTTTCAAGATTAATTATTTTGTTAAAAATAATGGATGTAAAAGAAGGTCTAGTTGTTCACTATCCAGGACCAGTAATGCTGATTTGAAAATTTGATTAAAATTACAAGTATAAAAATCTTACCGTATATTTACTTCTTTAGAAAAATCTAAAGCTAAGAAATGGAAATAAAGAATATAGAAAAATGAAGAAAAAATGTATTTCCCTCATTTTTACCTACTTTAATGTGATGTAATAGGTCAAACTAACGAATTAAATGCATAAAAAAATTATTTAAAAAGTTAACGCAATTTTGATGAGGTCGGTGCGTGGAGTGCCAAAAACAATAAGTACTAGGCATACTTGCAGGTACAAAAATTGAAATTAACCCTAATAATTAACATTATCTTATATATGTGACATTGCCATAGGTTATCACTTTTACAAAATAAAAATTTATTAGCAATCTCTCCACCTATTACTAGGGCTGTGCACGGGACTTGGAGATCACCGAAACCGAACCGATACTCGGATTGAAAAATCTCCTAACTGAAAATATCCATTGACTTTTTGACTTTCCCCGAACCATACCGTCCCGAAAATATTTTTGATACGGTTCTGGAGATTTTTCAAATACCCGTGCCGCGAACCGTACCGAACCACTCAGAACCGAGGACCCAAAGCTAGAACCGATTTTAAAGATTTTATATAAATACATATATATTATTTCTATTTTATTTCTATTTTGATATTGAATTAACTACAATTTATTTGAAATTAAATTGAATATAAAATATATTTCTAAAAAAACAACATAATAATGCAACTATTGTGAATTTTAAAAAACTTTAATATTCAAATTATTTGAAATTAAAATTAGTTAAATGATTAGTAAATTGCACTTAAAAGAGAAACATACACTAAATAAGTAATAGTACCATATTATGACAATAAAAAATCATATTTTAATTTTTTTACCACCTCACATAAATTATAAATATAATTTTATTGATTATGTTAAGTTGTTAAGTAGGAGATATTGAGATTATAAATCTATATAAGTTTTTGCTTCGTACTAATTTATCAAAATTATTAGTCAATTATAATTGTTTTAAGTCAATAGAAGGATCGACAATTGCCCAAATAATAGAATATTATTGTATTATAGATGTTATTAAGTTTAGAATTTAGAATTGTCTTACCTATTATGATTTTAGTTTTTATTTTAAAACTACATTAAAAAGAGACTGGATTATATCCGTTTGGTGATTTTTATATTGATTTTTTTTTTTCAAATTTGTATGTTTTATTTATGACTAATCTCTGAATCTCTGAATCTCCGTCCCGAACCGAATCATACCGTACCATTCCATTAGAACCGAATCCCCGTACCGAACCGTCCCGAACTTTCGGTACGATTCGGGACAAAGATTTTTTCTATGGTTCGGTTACGAGATTTTTTAGAATCTCGAACTTGGACGGTTACGAGATTTCCAAATTTCCGAACCGTCCCGTCCCATCCCGTGCACACCCCTACCTATTACATGGTCAAGATGCCTCCTTAATTATGGCATAGCAAGATGTGAAAAAGAAACACGTGAAATATTCATAATACTTACTTGACTCTAGATTACAAGGTATTAAGTTTTGTTGGTGTTAGTTCACTTATATATTATGTTTTTTTTATTATATTTGATATATGATGTAATTAATTAGTACGTTGTACTCTATGAATTGAATCTGAGATTCAGATTTAATGTATAATGACCATATTTAAAGGGGAAAAATATATTTAACTATTTAAGATCTATCACATGTCACAACTCGATAAATTGGTGAATTCAAGGTTGCGTTTTTTCTTTTCTCTTTTTTACAGAGAATAAGTTGTATTAAATAAAATGCAGAAAAACTGCAACATCACTATATAATCACTTATTTTCTTCAACACAAAACATCCTCCAAAACATTAAGAAATAGAGGATACAAACAAAAAATAGAAGATGAGGACACAGAAAAAATATCTGAAGTATATTGAAAGTCTGAGATCCTGCTTATATGTCAACGAATTTCTCCATGGAGTGACTATTGCACGACCAATTGCAGAGCCAACACATGAAAGTGGGGTGAGCCGGATGGAAAGGAAAACTAAAGAAAAATCATATAAACTATAACTATTTTTTTTTAAAAAAAAAAAATTCTTACCACTGTTATTAGAGAATAATTTCTCTGTTATTCTGTTAAGAAGTTTGTTACATTTAGTTAGTTGGTTAACTCACTGTTAGACGGTTAGTTAGTTTTCTTAACTGATAGAGATTAGCTTAACCTTCAGCTATATATAATACCTTCCTGATGTAATTCTGGTTTATCAAATAATGAGAAATATAACAGAGTTGTTTCAATTCTAATATGGTATCAGTTGAATTTCACCTTCCTTTTCCTCTGGTTCGCATTCCGGCAACAACGATTGCTCTGTTATATTTCTCATTATTTGATAAACCAGAATTACATCAGGAAGGTATTATATATAGCTGAAGGTTAAGCTAATCTCTATCAATTAAAAAAACTAACTAACCGTCTAACAGTGAGTTAACCAACTAACTAAATGTAACAAACTTCTTAACAGAATAACAGAGAAATTATTCTCTAATAACTGTCGAGACAAAGGCAGACCTGGGCTGGGGCCCAATACTGCCTCCCCTTGTCTCCGCCAATGTGCACGACCAATGGAGAAGCGGACGACTAAAAATTCAAAAATTCTCTCCAGATCTGTAGATCTAACGAAGAAAATCCTAACTCGTCCAAACCACGCAAAATAATCTTTATATGATCATATAAAAACACTCACACAAGAGAAGGGAGAAGAAAACTTTCATTGACAGAGAGGAAAGAGGCCTACTTCTACAAAAGAAAAAAACACTACTCCCATAAGAAGAAGAAAACATAAAAACAAAGATCAATCAAAAAAAAAAAAAAAAAAACATAGAAATATGCATATTCTCCCCACGAGGATGAGGATGAAAACGATGGGTTTTTGGGGCTATGGTTTTGGAGGTCAGCACCACACAAGATTGAGTTTTTCTTATTCGCAATATATGTAATTAATGTAACAAACAATGGATGCATTGAATTTAAAACACTTGATTTCATATGGACTAGTCTAGCTATTTTGCTTTAAATAGTTGTGGGGATCAAATGTTGTTTGTCTCATTTCGTAATTATATTATCTTAATGGCAAAATAGTTTTTTTAGTCCTCTAAGTGGACTGACCTGGAGCTTTAGTCCTCACTTACTAATTTATATGATATTAGTCCTCTAACTAAATATTTTTCAGATATTTAGTCCTGTTACCTGCTATACCAGGTCAACCTAACCAGGGCCGTTCCTATGTTTTAAAGGGCCTGGTGCGGAAAATAAAATAGGCCCTCTTTTATTCATATAAAAATAAAACCTAAAATAATAAAAAAATATATATAAATAAAAAATTTGTTAGCGGTGAAAATCAAACAACTAAATCTTAATATATCTTAGAATTTAGGAATAATTACAAAAAGACCCCTGAGGTTCGAACTAATTACAAAAAAACCAAGAGATTCTTTAAAATTATAAAAAAAAACCTCGAGTTTGATTTTGTTAAGGGTGTAATTGTACTATTTTTATAAAGATCAAGTGGGTTTTTGCAATATTTGTTGCTTACGAAGGGAAAATGTAAGACTGAATCCAAACCTCGAGATCTTTTTTTTGTAATTTTCAAAAATATATGGATTTTTTTTGTAATTATACTAAAATCTAAAATAAAATTGAGAAAGAGCCCTTAGCAAAATAGAATATATATTGAGACAATCCATGCTATGGTGAAAATATAACAACTAAAAATGAATAATTCTTACCAAAAATAAATATCGGTTGATGGTTTTTTCGTAGACGGAAGCCTCTATTTTTTATTTATTTGACAAACTCAAATTTTTTTTTATTTTTTGAATACACAGTGGCTTTAATTTCGTTTTTGATTAACTTGGTTTTGTGTTAAAAGGCTCAATTGGAAGAAGGCTGAATCCGTGGTACCCTTGGTTGGGTAAAAAAAGAGGAAAAGGGTTAAAAAACTGAAAAGCCCAATTTGATGGGCAGGAGGATCGAAATCGCGACCTGTACGAGTGAAAGGAGTGCGTCGACCGCTGAAACAAGACGGCTAATCGTTAATCATATACACGGTATACACCTTATTTTATATATACGTAATTTTAAACCATTAAAACACATTAAAAAAAAAACCTGGGGCGGGGGCCCTCGCCGGAGGGGGGCCCTGTGCGGCGGCACCGCCTCGACCGCCCCAGGGACGGCCCTGAACCTAACCTGAAATGCTGATGTGGCGTTTTTTTTCTAATAAAATATTTTTTTAATGACTTAATTGATGACATGTACACATAGTTGGATGATTTTGGTGGGAAACTAGGTTTTGGTACCAAAATGGAGGGAAAATTGATATTTAGTTATAAAATATAAAAACACTATATTTTGGAAAAAAAATTAAATAATTATATTTTCGAAAAAATAATATAAGTTATTTTTTTTTTCGAAAAATAATTTGGTTATGGTTTAAAAAAATAATACCAAATTATTCTAAAAATAATAAATATAGTTTTTAACATTATTTTTTCCAACTTTTCAAAATAATTCAGTTTTTTGACATTATCAACTTTTAAAAACAATTTTTCAAATTTAATAACATCAATATAATATTAAAAATAATATAAAAATATAAGTAAAAATATTTTTTTAAACCATAACCAAATTATTCAAATTCAATAACATCAATATAATATTATATTTAAAATTTAAACATTCAAAAATTAAATAAATTAAAAATAATATAAAAATATAAGTAAAAATATAAAAAAAAACTGTATTTTTTGAAAAAAAATTAAATAATTATTTTTTCGAAAAAAATAATATAAGTTATTTGTTTCGAAAAAATAATTTGGTTATGTTTGAAAAAATAATACCAAATTATTGTATAAATAATTTATTATTTTAAATTATATTTAGTTATAAATATAGTTTTTAACATTATTTTTTCAACTTTTAAAAATAATTCAATTTTTTGACATTATCAAGTTATAAATATAGTTTTTCGAAACTATATTCAGTTTTACCTAATTTTTAATAACTTGATAATTTCGGAAAACTAAATTATTTATAAAAATTGGAAAAAATATTGCTAAAAACTATATTTATAACTAAATATAATTTAAATTATTTTTAAAAATAATTTATTATTTTTAGAATAATTTGGTATTATTTTTTTAAACCATAACCAAATTATTTTTTCGGAAAAAAATAACTTATATTATTTTTTTGAAAATATAATTATTTAATTTTTTTTCAAAATATAGTTTTTTTATATTTTATAACTAAATATCAATTTTCCCTCCATTTTGGTACCAAAACCTAGTTTCCCACCAAAATCATCCAACTATGTGTACATGTCATCAATTAAGTCATTAAAAAAATATTTTATTAGAAAAAAAATGCCACATCAAAGATTTCAAAGTTAGGTTGACCTTTGGTATAAGCAGTGTGAATGACTAAATATCTGAAAATATTTAGTTAGAGGACTAATATCATACAAATTAGTAAGTGAGGACTAAAGCTCCAGGTCAGTCCACTTAGAGGACTAAAAAAACTATTTTGCCTATCTTAATCTTCTAAGTTAGGGGTATTTAAGGTATTTAATTCATGTATGAAACTGCAAATAAAAAATTGTTATGTTTGCTCAAATTAGCAAGAAGTTGTTTGATGGAATATGGAACTGTGATGAACCATATGATTTTGAATATTTTTCTTGGATAAGAATATGAATTTGATTACGTTCTCATCATATATTAATTAAAAAACCTAACCATTTTGACAGGTTAATATTTTATTAATTGATTTTTGTGTTAAGTATTGATTAGAAACAAACCACAAATTAGAATGTTTACCAAACTAGTGTTCGATTAGAAAAGGACATGGACCTTTTTTTTCTAGAAATAAATAAATATCAATACATAATTAAATAAAAATAATAGAAAAATTTAACTTTTTAGTTTATATTTAAAGTGTCTATTATGCGAAACCTTTTTTCTTTATTTTTCTTCTTTATTTTCGTATCTTGAACCACATGCTTACTCTGCATGTGCATTTGGGCCTAACGCATTCAATCACATGCTTGTGATTGCAGCCATTCTTTGAAACTCGAGAGGTGAGGAATCGTTTGTTCGTTCTCCTTCAATTTATGTAACGAATCGAACATTTTTAGGACCTAAATTTTGCAAACTAAAAAATCTAGAGTCAAGCTGAACTCTATTATATAGTAAGATGTAATTAGGGGTGGCCAAATAGAATCGGAACGAGGTTCTAAATCGGATCCGGAACCTTGGTCAATGATTTCGGGAAGCGTTGATCGGAACCCTATGCCAAAATTGAAACTGGAACCATGTTGGCCAGTTCTGGTTATAGTGGTGCCTAGGTGTCGAAAACCGTGGAATTAATGGTTCAAATAGTCGATCGGAACCGGCGGTTCGAACAACTAGTTCCAAGGTTAAAAAATACTCGTTATGGATGAATCACGGTCGTGAATGGTTAGAGGAATAAGAGTGATTGATCAAAACCACTCCTAGAAGATAACGAGGGTAAAAAAAGGTAAGCGAAAAAAAGTAAGCGAACTACGTGAGAAAATTCTCAATCCTATGAGCAGCATGAGCAGCGACGAACGCATGATTTTAACTTTGGAGGGGCGAAAAATGGATCGAGTTTATAAATTTAAATAATGAAAAAATACTCATATATTAACCATAATTAATGGGTTTTTATATTGTAAAAGACAACTATTTGAAGTTTTTATCAAAATTTTTGGGGGCAAAGTCATCTATTTTAACTAAAAAAAAAATGGAAATTTTAGGGGGGGGATGAAATTTTGAAAAAAAAATTTGGCGGGGGCAATAGCCCCCCCTTGTCCCCTAGGTCCGCCACTGCCTATAAGGATACATAGACAACTTAATATTATTATAAATATTAAGTTCAAGTCTTTTTATCTTTTTTCTTTTTTTTTTTTTTTAACTGAAATTGATAGATCATTTTTTTTCAAAAAAATTAATTAATAATAATAATAATTATTATTATTATAATAATAAAAGATCGGTTCCAGTTAAACGAGAACCAAAACTATGGAGGAACCGTGCGAGTTCCGGATTTGGAACCGGAACGTAGCCACCCCTAGACGTAATTGATAGGTGTGAGTTTTGCATGTATTTTAGGGCACATTTATGGCTATAATTGTTTATAAACATGCAATAACTCATATGAAATAGTATATATTCGCTCTTTGTGGAAAAGGTATTACGCTTTGCTCGTTTTGTAGGAATTTAACGATATTTGGAGTGATTTTGTGACAAATACGAGCATTGCGACCTAGATTCATCAAGAATCGAGAGATTACACCCAATTGGAAGCCAACTATATGGAGTCTTAGAGTCATAGTGACGAGTCGTGTGCCAAAAGAAGCATGGATGATCAAACAACGAGGGGATTCATAAGAAAAATCCATTCCAGACGCGTTTGGAATTTCCAGCACTGGCAGAGTTTAGTAGTTTGGTCATAACTCTCTCTACAAAATTGATATTGAGCTGATTCAAGTGGTTATGGAAAGCTAAGAGAGAGGGCTACAACTCGTATGAAGCCCCCACAAGCAAATTCGGACGTTTGGGTGGCGCACGGGCAACCCGTGCGTGGACGCACGACCCGTGCGCACCTGAATGTAGCCCGTGCGTGGGAGCACGACCCGTGCGTGACTGGTCAAAAACAGGGGAATGCCTACGGATTTGAGCACGGGTAGCCCGTGCGTGGGCGCACGACCGTGCGTTCTTGCAAAACCTCCAAAAATGACAACAAATTGACTGGAAGCTTCTAAAAGGTATAAATACCACTTTTGGGGCGCACACCAGGGAGGAAAGGTCTGGAAAAGACCCAAGAACACAAGAAATAACTCAACTTCATCAAGGAAGAATCAAGGGAAGAATCGGGTCGAATCGGAGCTTGAGGATTGAAGATTAATCGAGAGATTATCCATTTCCCTAAGTTTTCTCATTCTTTGTGCTTTAATCTTTCATTTTAGCTTGTCATGAATATGAACAATTTGTCTATGAGTTGTTTATTTGTAATGAGTAGCTAAACATCTTGTGATTTCCGGGTTTTGGAAGTAGATTAATTGAACTCTTGTTGAATGTTTTAATCTTAGTTGAAGTTATTGTCTTGAAGCCTATTTGAGTACTTTGTGCCTATTCTTGTTTTATCATTTGGCCAATGATTTAGCATGTTTGATATATTGATTCATAATTCGATAGATGAGCTTCAATATTAGATCTTGAGTACTTGACATGAATATTTGCATGAATCGAGAGGTTTGTAGATATTTGTGAGGATATTTGATCTTTGGTGCATTTGGGAGTTGTATATCTATTGTTGAGTAGAGATGCTAGCATAGATATTTCAATCTACGTTTTATATACATCTCGAGAGGGGGGATAAAACATATGTGTGATCGTCTTATAGGTATATTGATAATAACTTCGGCTTGATTAAATCGGACAACAAGAGGAATATTAATTGAAACCATAACCCGGGAATCAATTTCATTCCCTTGATAATTCCATTATTATTTTCATCTTGTGTTTTTGTGGTTATTCTTGTCTTTACTTCCACAAAAATCATCCAACTTACGATCGTCTAAATAAAGATAAAACTATTTTGGTTCAATACTTGGCGCACTAATTTATTAGTCTCCGTGGATACGACCTTGCTTACCCTATTCTATAAACTACACCGTACACTTGCGGTGAAGCTAAAAATAAGGCGAACAGTAATGATCCATTATGTTGTACGATGTATTGATACAAAAACAAAAGAACTTACTTTAGCTGTAAGTCAATCCACTCTTTAATAAGTTTTAGAAAACAGACTAAACAAGAAAAAAGATTAAACCATACTCAGAGAAAACAATAATAAATGACGACATTTTTGTTCATGTTACTTTCTTGACCCTTTCTTTTACTTACCACAATTAGTAATGTCATTCAATAAAAGGGAACTACAAAGTAAAAAATAAAAAAAGAAACAAAAAAAAGTTAACAAAAATCCGATTTAAATAATTTATAATGTTGTTTGTCACAATGCCACGAGCTGGTGTCCGATTGATTTAACGAAAGCACGCATCTGTATCTTCCAAATAGCGTAGTTTGTTCCATCAAGCATAGGAGGACGAAACATGGCCGACGCTTGATTATCCATCGCTTGCTCGAACGTAGGATCAACACTTAGTGCAATCAAGTGTTTGCTCTAGAAGCCAATTGAAAGTTTTGAAGGTCCCAAAACGTTCGTTTAGCAGATGTCACAAAAAGTGTTAAACCAGATGTTGTAACACTTTATGAAACATTCAGCGGAAAAATAATCCAAAATATAAAATTTATCTACAAATTATAAATAACGTGTAGAAGTGTCAATTATGACGAAATCACTGATTGAATGTATACGGGTATAACTCGAACATTGATGTATCAACAAGTCCAGAAAACAAACTTCTATCGAGTAGATCTATACTAAGCAAATCTGTTTGTACAAAATACTTTCAGAAAAACTCACTAACATTCCAAGAAAATTTGTATGGACGAAAAGAAAACAACAAGACTCAGTTTTGGACAAAGTGTTATTCTGAATGTTGCAGACACTTTGAATAACACTTCCTTCATTGAATCTCTTTTAAGCTCGATGTCTTGTTGCTTTTCTCTTGACTGAATCTCTCGTGTATGTTCTCTCAAAAATTGTCTCTTGTCGCTTTTGAATGAATGATTGATCGCCTCTTTATATAGGTTGGATTTCTTGAGTTCTAAAGGTCCTACAAGAATATGGAAACTGATACTGCTTTTTAGAGCAGATCACCCAAGTCAACAAAGTTGACCAAATTCCTCTTCTCAAGAGGGAAGTCTTCAACTTAGTCCTCTTCCCGAGGGGGGAGTCTTCTCGTCTTATGCTCCTTGAACTAGTAACTCATTCGATTGAGAACTTGCATGCACACACGCGCGAACGTTAGAGGGCTCGGGGTTATCCTAGGGAGGCCCATCGGACTCTCAAGTCAGCACGATGAACGAGAGAAAAATTAAGACAGTAAACGAATACTGAATGCGTAGGAGAATAATTAATTATGAGTTAATTACTTACAGATAATAGGAGGGACCTTTTTATACCTGGGAGATGGACCCCGTGTGCCGTGTAGGAGAATTTGGTCTATGAGTCAGTCCACGTAGGAGAAAACAACCTCTTGGGTCATACCCAGACTCCTTTGGGCCGGTTTGATTATGTTGGAATTGTTGGTTTGGTAAAATGGGTGTTGACCCGATTTTGACCAAATAATTAAGTGGTTTTCATTAGTGAAAAATGGAATTAAATTATTTGTAAAAATTCTACTAAGTGAGTAGATGAAAATAGCATTTGGAATTTCTCAAAACCAATTCCGGATGAATGAGAAATTAATGCTAGAAGTTAGCCACTTAATACAAGAAAATGGTATGGAAAATGGAAAATGTGGGGAAGGAGAAATGCTCCATCCCACATAGGAAAAAGGAGGCAAAGTTGCACACTTAATATATCCCAAGTTGGACATATGGGTTTGGGCCTTTGGGGGCACCCAAGTTTTTAAAGGGGTGAGGACCTACATGTTTGTGGGTTTGGTTCAAAGCACACACGCGCCGCCGCGTCACCGCCGGCCGGCTCGGCAAGACGGCCCGGCCGAGGTCGTGGGCTTGGGCTTAGGCTTGACCCTTATTCTTTTGGACCAAAACCTTTAAAATAAATGTTTGATTAATTTTTTGTAATTAATTAAACGGATTTAATTAATTTTTGTAATTAATTAAATGATTTTTCAACCTGGAATGCACGCACCCGAAGACGCGGGCGACGCATACGGCCCGTCGTCGGGTCGTCGTCGATCGCGTTTTGCGGTTCGCATCCTAGCTAAAGACGGCCGCGGCGTCGTCGGGTCGTGCGTCATCTTTGTCAGACGACACGATCCACGCACGACAGCAGGCACACGTCTGCCCGGATTGTCGCGTCGATGAGCCGTGAACATCATCTGCTTGATGCAAAATGTGTCTTTTCGAACCAAAAGACGTGATCTTTCCATACGGGGCACCAGAGGCCTATATTATTCGACCCCTGCTGGCTGAATGAACACAGAAATTTATTAGATACT
Organism: Rehmannia glutinosa; assembly: GCA_016081115.2. Lineage (NCBI taxonomy): Eukaryota > Viridiplantae > Streptophyta > Magnoliopsida > Lamiales > Orobanchaceae > Rehmannia > Rehmannia glutinosa. The sequence goes on along the minus strand of JABTTQ020003092.1, from coordinate 826,023 downwards.
AAAAATTGGTCATTGCATTCAGCATTTTGACTCATTTCTTCCTTCTCAGCTTGAAAGTCATAAACATTCCTGTTGTTCGCTGTGATTCCGGTTTTTGTAAGTGCTGCTAAACCGGAACTGTAAAGTCTTTGTATCTTAGAGACGAATGCCGAAACCGTAAGCACTTGGTATACGGGGCGTATTTCGTCTTGCGGAGACTGAATCCAATTCAGTCCTCGACTAAAGCCTATACACTTATTCTCTTAGCCATTTTCCGAAAAGCAGAAACCTTACATATATTTACCAACAATCGCAAGAAGAAATATCCATTTCTGTTGAAGACGATTGCATCAACATCAATCTCGTTCACACCAATGGTTGCTGCTCCCGCTCATGGCGAAAAGCCGCCCAAGTTCTCCGGCGCCGACTTCAAACGTTGGCAACAGAAGATACTGTTCTACCTTACCACCTTGGGGTTGTCTCGTTTTCTGAAAGACGACCCCCCTACCGCCATTGGAGATGAAGAAGTCGACAACAACCGGAGAATCGCTGTGGATGCTTGGCATAACAACGATTTTACGTATCGCAACTATGTGTTGAACGGGCTGAGACGACACCCTCTACAATGCTATAGCACGCTCAAGACATCCAAGGAATTGTGGGATTCTTTGGAGAAGAAGTACAAGACGGAAGATGCGGCACAAAGAAATTTGTTGTCGGCAAATTTACGAGTACAAGATGGTTGACACCAAGATGGTGATCAGCCAAGTTCAGGAGATTCAAATCATACTTCACGACTTAGTGTCTGAAGGGATGATTTTGAATGAATCCTTTCAAGTGGCTGCAATAATCGAAAAATTGCCGCCATTGTGGAAGGATTTCAAGAATTACCTCAAGCACAAACGAAAAGAGATGGGGCTTGAGGATCTGATTGTTCGGCTTCGGATCGAAGAAGACAACCGAAAATCAGATGTGAAATCCAGTAAGTCTGGAATGGAGGCCAAGGCCAATCTTGTGTTAGATAAATGTTTTTATCAAGATTTTGATGATTTTGTTTAAATGAGTTTCTATACCAAAACAATGATTTTAAATGTTTTCCAAATACTCCTAAATGATTTGAAATGTTTTTACTAATTTTTTGGAGTATTTCTTAGAGTTTATTACTCGATAAAATTGGACAACACTTTTGATGATTTTGTGTTAATTGGTTTTTACACCAAAACAATGTTGTCCAAATACTCCTAAATGATTTAAAATGTTTTTACTAATTTCTTGGAGTATTTCTTAGAGTTTGTTACTCAATAAAAATGGACAACATTTTTGATGGTTTTGTTTAAATGAGTTTACTATGTTTCTAAATGTTGTCCAAATACTCCCAATTGATTTAAAATGTTTTTACTATTTTTTTTGGAGTATTTCTTGAAGTTTATTTTTGATAAAAATCGGACAACATTTCAATTTGGAAGTCGACGGTGTCGAGTAAAAGGTCGACCGGTACCTGGAGAATGAAAAACAAGAAACAGAACGCACTGGAAGTGCAAAATTGAAGAGGGGGACCGGTCCAGGTCATGGGCGACCGGTCGCACCCTAGGGCGACCGGTCGCACCCCCTATGACCGGTCGACCCCCCTCCATACGGTACCTGGATCGCACTAAGTTCATTCAACGTTCGAAATTTTCTATAGAGCTACCGGTCGCACTGTGTAATCTGTTGACAGAAAAATTTGTACCGTTGGACATCTTTTCTGCAAGATTTGCTTTTGATTTTTGTACAATATTTCTACATCTTGTGATCTTCTTTTTGTAGACAAAAGTGAAGAAGGAGGAGCCTATGTTTGTGAAGACTCTCCTATAAATAGAGGATGATTTGAAGACACAAAACAAGAAGAACAACACAAGCAAATACACAACAAGAAATCTGCAAATTTCCAAGCTTTCATATTCAACATTCTTGTTGTATTGATAGCCTAAGTATTTCACTTTCACATCTTGAGGTCTAGGCTTAATTCTTGATTACACTTGCACTTAAAGTTTGTATACTTCATTTATTGAGTTGTAATCTTGAATTTTTGTTGGTCATCATTCAACACAAGATATCCTTGTGAGTGTTCTTGTGGTAAGAACATACTTGGATGATCTAGGTGTTAGGAGTAAGAAGATTGTGGTAATCTTCTTGTTGAAGAGCTTGGTGCTCTTGAGGTGTTTGAAGAATTTGGTGCTCTTCAAGATTGAAGATTGTGGTGATCTTCACAAGGTGCTATTGAAGATTGTGGTAATCTTCAAAGGGAGATTGTGGTAATCTCCAAGGTGGTGTTGAAGAAGAGTGTGGTGCTCTTCAAGGTGTTGTAAGTTGAATTTGTATTAATTGTGGTAATTAATAAAATTCTTTTTCTTTTTGAAATCCACTTCGGATATACCGGGGTGGTAGTAGATTAGGCCCTAGGTGGGTTGAACTACTATAAATCGACGCGTGTTGTTTACATTCCGCACCTTTATTATTGTCTTGCGTAATTGTTTTCCAAAAAGAGGGCATAATCGAAAAGATGGAGATAATCTATTCACCCCCTCTAGATTATCGTAGCCGGTTGGACTTACAAGTGGTATCAAAGCCAAACTCTTTGGCAAGCTCGTTCCCACATCGCGAGTAAAGAGGAACGATCATTGGCTACGAATGAAGTCTACGTTACCGGCGCCTCCACCACCAAGCCACCACTATTTGATTCCAAAAATTATACATTTTGGAAAGAACGAATGGAATGCTATTTACAAAGTTGCGGGTTCGATATTTGGAACACCGTCATCAATGGAGAATCCATTCCGATGAAAGACACACCTCACACCTCCAAAGCTCTCAAGGAGCTCAATGATGAAGAGAAGAAAATCATCTCTTTAAATGGTAAAGCTCTTAATGTTATTTATTGTTCACTTACCATTTTGGAATATGATCATATTGTAGGAATTAAATCGGCTCATGAAGTATGGAGAAAATTAGAAGAAGTATATGCAAATGAAAGGAGCCACTCAAAAGCATCTACTTCTCAAATGGATACAAACCCAACATGAGATGAGCTTCCTACAACTTCCGACGTCGATGAAAACGAACGATGTCTTATGGGCTTCGAAGAAGAAAACGAGGTAAGTTCTAAACCCTCCACTTCTTATGATAATGAATTACAAAATGATTATAGTGATTTACAAAATGATTTTGATGAGCTTCAAAATGAATTCCAAAGTTTACTTGTTAAATACAAAAATTTGAAAAAGGAATTCAATATTTTAAAAATTGATAAGGATAATTTATTTTCCTCTTATGAATCACTTTCATGTGATCACACCACCACACTTGATAATGTTAGAATTCTTGAAAAGGAAAATAGTACTCTTGTTGAGGATATTAATTGCATGAAAAAGGATTTATCAAAATTCAACTTGAGTACCAATAAAACGACCAATATTGTTGATGTTCATAGTTGTGATAAATTGAAACAAGGACTTGATCATAAGCCTAGTGTTGTTAATCATGTGAAAAGAAATCAAGTTCCTATGCATGTTGGTCATTATGCTCCTCAAATTATTACTTGTTTTTATTGTGGTAAAAGGGGTCACACGGTTAATACTTGTCGGGCTAGAAATAGCTCTAATTATTGTTGGAGACCTAAAAGTCTCAAAGTTAATCCCAAAGGACCCAAATACTTGAGGGTACCACAAAAAAATGTCGTATTAGGTACCCGGCGTAATACGAATCAAGGAAAATTCATACCGCCAAGAAGACATCAAATGACCGTCTCATTTAATCAAAGGAGAAGACATCACCACAATGAATTTCCAAGAGAAAGACATTATCAAAAATGGGAAAGACATAATCCTTGGAAATGGAACAATCGGAGAAGCCATCATCAACAAGACGATTTTCAAAGGGGAAGATATCATCAACAATGGGAAAGACACAACCCATGGAAATGGCATAATTGGTAAACCGTATCTCCCTATTTAAATATGCATTTTATTTTGTTATTATGCATGTTTTTATTTGTGTCTTAATTGAAAAATGAGTTTTCAAATATTTATTTTAAAATTAAGGTCTTCAATATATATTTGTGTTTTTAAAAATATTTTGAAAAAGAAGACCTTATATGATGCTTTTTAACTCTTATGCATTTAATTAGACTCATGTGGTTTATCATCTCTTATGGATTTTTATGGCATAAGCATACTTGTGACATAGATTATTGTTTTAGCCTACACTTCCATTACTTTGTGTTGGGCAAAATTTGTTTTAAGATATGTGTAGGATATATATATTTCCTCATCTTCTTCAAGAGATGCTTAAATTATCGAGGTACGCTCATTATTTTCATTCATCTCATAGACTCGATATATGTCTTGCCATATGCTTATGTGCGTGTTTTTCATAGTATTTTATACAAATGCCATTAAGAGAATTTTTCGATTTTTTGAAAGGCACTATTTGTCATAGATTGTGTTATCCGAGATTTGTAAAGGATTATATTGTGTTTTGATAAAATATGTATTTTCTATCATTCTCTTAAGTTATGCATTTTATTGCACACATAAATGTCATTATTCTTGAATGCTTTATCATAGCTCTTGTTTATATGCTTCTTGTAAATGAGGTCTCAACTATATGCTCTTGGATTTTCAAATTTCAAAAGAGATCTTATATAGCTTCCTATAAGCATAATTGAACTTACATATTGTGTTATACTCTTGATGATTTTCCTTAAGCATAGTATGTGTTACTTGTTATAGTGTCTCTATCATTCGATATTACTATGCTCTTGTGCAAAATTCCTTGTTAAGATTTTGCAGAAATTTTTGAACAAGCTTGATAACCAAGGCAAGGTTAGTAGCTCTAAGGTATTGTCAAGAAGAAGGTATTGATTTTGATGATACATTTGCATCCTTGGTTATTCACATTTTACTTGCCTATTCTTGTTTTAAGAAAATTTCAAGCTTTACCAAATGGATGTTAAATCCACATTTCTAAATGGTTTTATTCAAGAAGAAGTCTATGTAATACAACCTCCGGGGTTTAATATTTTTCTAGGAAAAATGATTTTTATAAACGGCCTTGTATGGTTTAAAACAAGTACCCCGTGTATGGTATGATAGACTTAGCTATTTTTGCAAAATGGTTTTACAAGAGGTAAAATTGATACTACTCTCCTTATTTTTGAAAAAGGGCAAGTTTGCTTACTTGTGCAAATTTATGATATCATTTTTGGTGCTACTAATGAATCTTTGTGCAAGATATTTTCTAAGTTGATGCTAGGAAAATTCAAGATGAGCATGATGGAGGAGCAAATTTTCTTCCTTGGACTTCAAATTAAGAAATGCCAAGAAGGTGGTTATATTTCAAAAGAACTCTTGAAGGAGTTAAGCATTGAAGAAGGAAGAACCATCTCTACCTCTATGGCAACCAATATCAAGATGGATAAAGTTTAAGAAAAGGCATATCGGTTGACAAACAAATTCGAGGTATGTTTATCTTCGTTCATTACTCTTTTAGACTCAACATTCTATATGCCTTATGTCTATATGCTCGATTTCAAAAACTATCCCAACAAATCTCATTAAAGTGTCTTTATAAGAAATTTTCAAATATTTGAAAGACACTTCTTCTTATGACTTGTTGTATCCAAAGTTTTAAAACGTTCTTATTTTTCGGGATAACAAGTCCGGTGATAATAATTCAAAATATGGTTCGTCATAATCGAACTAAACATATTGAGATTCGATATCTTTTTAAGGGATTGCGTTTTTAACAAAAACTTGAGATGCGCCTAATTCCGTCTCAAAGATAACTCGCGGACATTTGTTCATTTACCGCCGAGTCCTTCTTTTCCTCATTTCGAGCTTGATTATGACATAATGTATATTGAATGAGGTCTATATTTGCATTTTGCACGTTTTTAAAACTTAGGGGCGAAAAATCGGATTTTTGGTTCAAACTTGGATTTTGGAAAACAGAATGAACCATTTAAAAATTTGATCGGGGCAAGGCCGACCCGGCCGCCATGCCGCCGACCGTCGCCCATGCCCCCAACCTACGCCTGGACCAATTTCAAAGAATTAAATTGCTTCTGTCCTTCATTTCGTTATTTTGGTTATTTTCTTCCAAAATCGAACCCCTTTGCAAATTTCACACACAATTCACCCAAAATGATTTCTTTCTTGTATATTCTATATTTTTGGGTTTATAGTACGAGTATATCATTCATATTACTCGACCTCTCCGATTGATTGGTAAGTTTAATTCCTCTTTTAATCTCAATTGGGTTGAACCCTTGAGAAAATGCTTATGTATTGATTTTTGATGGAATTCTTGTATAATTGTGTTGTGCATGATTATTGTTGATGGATGAATGTTGTATTATTGCAAATGGTGATGAAAAACTTGGCTTGATCATTTGTACAAGGGCTATATACATCGTCTTTATTTTTTACGCCCGCCAAGTGTTCGATAAAACGTTTCAATGAAAAATTCATCACCTACATGATTCTCTCGATTTCAAATGTCTTATATATTTATAGAGATCATGTTTTGTCAATCAAATAAGCTTTTGAAAATCAAATGATTGACTTCTCCCTTATTATTTGGAATTTAAGCTTCAATGATCAATATGCCGATAAATCGATTAAGTTGCGCACTTTGATATAAATTGTATGATGTTTTTATCGTGCTAACATTCTTTTTGATGATTCCAAAGGGGGAGAAACAGGAAAAACGCATAAACGCTCAAAGAAGCGGAAATAGGCTTGCAAATAAGCTTGCAAGAAAAAGCTACAAGCTATGGCTCTTTAAAGCCAATAGTTGTGAATGATTATTAGTCCAATTGATGTATTATGGACTTTTATGCTTAACTAATGATGTCTTGTGACAGGGGGAGCTTATAAGCTCATGAAATTCAAGCTTAAGTTGCAAAAGCTAAAGCTTATTGTTTGCTTCTTATTATGCATGGTGATAGGGGGAGCTTATACAAAATGTTTTTGAAAAATCTTTGCTCCTATCCTTGTGATGTTGCTTATGATAAATGTTGCTTGTGATGGATTGATGTTTTTAGACCGGATAAAATTGTTTTGTTTTAAAATCGATCTCCTAAAATTGTTTTGGTTTGTAATCATCAAAAAGGGGGAGTTTGTTAGATAAATGTTTTTATCAAGATTTTGATGATTTATTTTAAATGAGTTTCTATACCAAAACAATGATTTTAAATGTTGTCCAAATACTCCTAAATGATTTGAAATGTTTTTACTAATTTCTTGGAGTATTTCTTAGAGTTTATTACTCGATAAAATTGGACAACACTTTTGATGATTTTGTGTTAATTGGTTTTTACACCAAAACAATGTTGTCCAAATACTCCTAAATGATTTAAAATATTTTTACTAATTTCTTGGAGTATTTCTTAGAGTTTATTACTCAATAAAAATGGACAACATTTTTGATGGTTTTGTTTAAATGAGTTTACTATGTTTCTAAATGTTGTCCAAATACTCCCAATTGATTTAAAATGTTTTTACTAATTTTTTTGGAGTATTTCTTGAAGTTTATTTTTGATAAAAATCGGACAACATTTCAATTTGGAGGTCGACCGGTCGAGTAAAAGGTCGACCGGTACCTGGAGAATGAAAAACAACAAACAGAACGCACTGGAAGTGCAAAATTGAAGAGGGGGACCGGTCCAGGTCATGGGCGACCGGTCGCACCCTAGAAGGCGACCGTTGGCCGCACCCGTGACCGACCCCCCCCATATCTCCATACTGGATCGCACTAAGTTCATTCAACGTTCGAAATTTTCTATAGAAGCGGCCGGTCACACTGTAATCTGTGACGAAAAAATTTGTACCGTTGGACATCTTTTTCTGCAAGATTTGCTTTTGATTTTTGTACAATATTTCTACATCTTGTGATCTTCTTTTTGTAGACAAAAGTGAAGAAGGAGGAGCTATGTTTGTGAAGACTCTCCTATAAATAGAGGATGATTTGAAGACACAAAACAAGAAGAACAACACAAGCAAATACACAACAAGAAATCTGCAAATTTCCAAGCTTTCATATTCAACATTCTTGTTGTATTTATAGCCTAAGTATTTCACTTTCACATCTTGAGGTCTAGGCTTAATTCTTGATTACACTTGCACTTAAAGTTTGTATACTTCATTTATTGAGTTGTAATCTTGAATTTTTGTTGGTCATCATTCAACACAAGATATCCTTGTGAGTGTTCTTGTGGTAAGAACATACTTGGATGATCTAGGTGTTAGGAGTAAGAAGATTGTGGTAATATTCTTGTTGAAGAGCTTGGTGCTCTTGAGGTGTTTGAAGAATTTGGTGTTCTTCAAGATTGAAGATTGTGGTGATCTTCACAAGGTGCTATTGAAGATTGTGGTAATCTTCAAAGGGAGATTAATGTGGTAATCTCCAAGGTGGTGTTGAAGAAGAGCGTGGTGCTCTTCAAGGTGTTGTAAGTTGAATTTGTATTAATTGTGGTAATTAATAAAATTCTTTTTCTTTTTGAAATCCACTTCGGATATACCGGGGTGGTAGTAGATTAGGCCCTAGGTGGGTTGAACTACTATAAATCGACGCATGTTGTTTACATTACGCACCTTTATTATTGTCTTGGCGTAATTGTTTCGAAAAAGAGGGCATAATCGAAAAGATGGAGATAATCTATTCACCCCCTCTAGATTATCGTAGCCGTTTGGACTTACATCTTGCTGAATCGAGCACTAGCAAGAAACGCAAGCACTCCGGGAAAGAAAAGGGAAAGGCCAAAAAGTTCAAGGGTAATTGCTACAACTGTGGCAAACCGAACCACATGGCGAAGGATTGCCGACACCCGAAAAAGGGCAATCAAGGTGGCAACCAACAAGCCAATGTGACGGAGGACAAGTCGGTTCCAATCGACATGTCGGAGCTTGGTCTCACCGCCGTTGTGTTTGAAGCCAATATGGTGGATAACCCAAGGGAGTGGTGGATAGATACCGGGGCTACTCGTCACATTTGTGCCGACAAGGAGATGTTCTCCTCCTACACTCCGATTAATGGAAGGAAATTATTCATGGGGAACTCTTCGACTTCCAACATCGTTGGGCTTGGAAAGGTAGTGCTCAAGATGACTTCCGAAAAGGAGCTTACGCTTGTAGATGTGCTGCATGTCCCAGACATCCGCAAGAATTTGGTTTTCGGTCCTTTGCTTAGTAAGGCCGGGTTTAGACTAGTGTTTGAGTCCGACAAGTTTGTAATGACCAAGAATGGTCAGTTTCTTTGTAAAGGCTACCTTGATAAGGGCCTGTTTAAGATGTCTATAATGTCTGTTTTCCGCCAAGAGGCGAAGAATAAAAATGTTACTTCTGTTTACTTGTTGGAATGTTCTAATTTATGGCATGATAGATTAGGACACGTAAACTTTAACACAATTAAAAGGTTAGTGAATTTGGAATTAATACCTACGTTTAAAACCGATTCACAAGACAAATGCGAAATTTGTGTGAAGCAAAGTTGGCCAAAACACCGTTTCATTCGGTAACGAGAAGTACCAAACCACTCGAGTTAATTCATACAGATGTGTGTGATTTAAAACTTGTGCAAACTCGAGGTGGGAAAAAGTACTTCATAACGTTTATAGATGATTGCACAAGATATTGCTATGTGTATCTTTTGAAAAGCAGAGATGAAGCTTTAGTAGCTTTTAAAAATCATAAGAATGAAGTTTAAAATCAGCTTAATTTGAAAATTAAGATGATTCGAAGTGATAGAGGTGGAGAGTATGTTGCTCCGTTTGAGGAATTTTGCTCGGAAGCGGGTATAATTCATCAAACGACTGCTCCCTACTCACTGAATCAAATGGAGTTGCAGAACGCAAAAATCGTACTCTTAAGGAGATGATGAATGCGATGTTGTTAAGTTCTGGCTTACCCCAAAACTTGTGGGGGGAAGCCATACTTTCTGCAAACTACATTCTTAATAAGATCCCACACAAAGGTAAAAACGAAACTCCATATGAGTTATGGAAGGGACGTAAACCGTCATATAAGTACCTCAAAGTGTGGGGGTGTTTGGCTAAAGTCGAAGTACCTAAGCCGAAACAAGTTAGAATCGGTCCGAAGACGATCGATTGTGCTTTCATTGGATATGCTAACAATAGTTGTGCATATCGCTTCTTAGTGCACAAGTCAGCTATTCCTGATATAAATGAACGTATGATCATTGAATGAAGGAATATTGTATTCTTCGAGAATATCTTTCCGAACAAATAACGGAAAGAAGAAAGTTCGAGTAAACAAACTTATGATTCTGCAAGGTTACCTCAAAGTGATGATGAAGAGGAACCAAAACGCAGTAAAAGGACAAAAGTAGCTAAGTCTTTTGGTCCTGATTTTCTAACTTATATGTTAGAAAACGAACCTAGAACTATTCAAGAAGCATTGTCTAGTCCAGAAGCTCCTCTCTGGAAAGAAGCTATCAATAATGAGATAGATTCCATCATGCAAAATCACACTTGGGAGTTGGTTGATCTCCCACCGGGTTGAAAACCTTTGGGATGCAAGTGGATCCTTAAAAGGAAGTATAAAGCAGATGGATCTATTGACAAGTATAAAGCCCGTTTGGTAGCTAAAGGGTTTAGACAAAAGGAGGATATGACTTCTTCGATACATATTCTCCTTGTCACGAGGATTACGTCCTTTCGTGTTCTCATTGCTATTGCAGCTTTGCATAACCTTGAGATACATCAAATGGACGTTAAGATTGCCTTCTTGAATAGTGAGCTTGAAGAGGAGATTTATATGGAACAACCCGAGGGGTACGTTGCACCCGGTCAAGAGCGAAAGGTGTGTAAACTTGTTAAGTCACTTTATGGACTAAAACAAACACTCAAGCAATGGCATGAAAAGTTTGACTCGACTATGAAGTCAAACAGTTTCAAGATCAATGAATGTGACAAGTGTGTCTACATTAAAGGTACTACAAATGATTATGTCATAGTATGCCTTTATGTAGATGATATGTTGATTATGGGTAGTAGTCATGATTTAATCATGAAGACTAAGAACATGTTGAAGAAGAATTTTGACGTGAAGGATATGGGATTATCTGATGTTATATTAGGGATTAAAATCTCTAGGACTTCAGATAGAATTGTCTTGTCACAGTCCCATTATGTCGAAAGCATACTTAGAAGGTTTAATGCTTTTGATAATTCTCCGGATAAGACACCTGTAGATCTAAGTCTACACTTGGCCAAGAATAGAGGCGAACCAGTTTCTCAACTGGAATATGCAAGGGTAATTGGCAGTCTGATGTACTTAACGAATTGTACACGTCCAGACATTGCATATTCAGTGAGTAAACTAAGTAGGTTCACAAGTAACCCGAGTACGGATCACTGGAAAGCCGTGACAAGGGTACTTAGATATTTAAAGTATACCATGAATTATGGAATACTTTATACGAGATATCCATCGATATTAGAAGGATCTTTGTGATGCCAATGGATATCGGACACAAAAGACTCCAAGTCCACAAGTGGATTTGTTTTCACAATAGGTGGAGGAGCGGTGTCGTGGAAGTCTTCTAAGCAGACGTGCATAGCTCGATCTACTATGGAATCCGAGTTCATTGCTTTGGATAAAGCTGGATAGAAACTTCTTAGAGGATATTCCTTGTTGGAATAAGCCTGTGCCTGCTGTGATGATACACTGTGATAGTCAATCAACAATTGGAAGGGCACAAAGTAGTATGTATAATGGTAAGTCTAGACATATACGTCGAAGACACAATACCATTAGACAATTGATTTCGAATGGGGTTATTTCAGTTGACTACGTGAAGTCAAAGGAAAACCTTGCGGATCCGCTTACAAAAGGCATAAATCGAGATCAACTGTATAAACTATTAAGGGGAATGAGTTTAAAATCCACAACTTAAAGAATGTTCATAGCGGTAACCCAACCTTGTGAATTGGAGATCCCAAGACCTTGGTTCAATGGGACAACTAAGTTATGAATGTTCAGCTGAACACTTGGAAAATGTGTTAGCTCATTCTCGAAACATCCAAGTGAATGAAAACCTGCTGAATGTGGTGAGGTTAAGTTTAAGACTTTTAATGATTCCTATACCGAAAGGTGGAGTATGGTAGGATACTCTTCAATAGGAGATCACCTATATAAGTGAGAAGTAATGGCCGCTTCAAAGAAACACTTATGAATCTAAGATATGGTCCAGGGCCGAAATGGACACAACGTGAGAAAAACAAGTGTTAGAGTTGTTATTGTGTAAGTACTGTTGTCTCGGTTTACACGAACGGCTGAGTGGTTCAAGACATCGCGTCACTAAGCAACTAGTAAATCCGATAGTATTTTACTAAGGAAGGTTCAAAGCCACAAACTACCTATCCTGATGCAATAACGATTCGGCGAGACTTTCAAAGCGAATCAAGCATACACGCATGCATTAATTTCATTCATGTGGGGGATTGTTGGAATTGTTAGTTTGGTAAAATAGGTGTTGACCCGATTTTGACCAAATAATTAAGTGGTTTCCATTAGTGAAAAATGGAATTAAATTATTTGTAAAAATTCTACTAAGAGAGTAGATGAAAATAGCATTTGGAATTTCTCAAAACCAATTAGGATGAATGAGAAATTAATGCTTTAGAAGTTAGCCACTTAATACAAGAAAATGGTATGGAAAATGGAAAATGTGGGGAAGGAGAAATGCTCCATCCCACATAGGAAAAAAGGAGGCAAAGTTGCACACTTAATATATCCCAAGTTGGACATATGGGTTTGGGCCTTTGGGGGCACCCAAGTTTTTAAAGGGGTGAGGACCTACATGCTTGTGGGTTTGGTTCAAAACACACACGCCGTCGCCGCCGCCGCCAGCCGCCCGGGCCGGCCGTCCGGTCGTGGTCGCGGGTGTGGGCTGGACTGGCTTGGGCTTGGGCTTCAAGGCCCTTATTCTTTTTGGACCAAAAACCTTTAAAATAAATGTTTGATTATTTTTTTGTAATTAATTAAACGGATTTAATTAATTTTTGTAATTAATTAAATGATTTTTCAACCTGGGAATGCACGCACCCGAGCACGGGCGAACGCACGGCCCGTGTGTCGGGTCGTACGTTAGTCTGTTTGGTTCGCATCCTAGCACGGGCTGGCGCACGACCCGTGCGTCATGCCCTACCTGCGCGCATCCACGCACGGGCAGCGGGCGCCCGGTCGTCGGCGGATGAACAAAAAGCGTCGATGAGCTCGCGTCTGTTGATCAAAAATGTGTCTTTTCGAGCCAAAAGACGTGATCTTTCCATACGGGGCACCAGAGGCCTATATTATTCGACCCCTGCTGACTGAATGAACACACGAAATTTATCAGATACTAAAAATTGGTCATTGCATTCAGCATTTTGACTCATTTCTTCCTTCTCAGCTTGTAAGTCATAAACATTCCTGTTGTTCACTGTGATTCCGGTTTTTGCAAGTGCTGCTAAACCGAAACTGTAAAGTCGTTGTATCTTAGAGACGAACGCCGGAACCGTAAGCACTCGGTATACGGGGCGCATTTCGTCTTGCGGAGACTGCATCCAATTCAGGCCTCGACTAAAGCCTATACACTTATTCTCTTAGCCATTTTCCGAAAAACAGAAACCTTACATATATTTACCAACAGATTATTAAGAGTCCATTGGACAATTAATATTAAATAAACAAAATCTAAAATGAATTATATTTAATTAAATTATGAAATACCATTTTTGTCCCCAACAGAAACAAAGAAAGCACAAGTATAAAAAGAATAGAACTCTATAAGTTAGGAAAGAAGATAATATCTATAAAGAGTCATACCTTACCAATAATACACTAATTCGAATCCTAACATATCTAAAATAGAGAAGAATCCAAAACTTACCAAATACACAATATTCTAATCTATATATTTACAAACTAAATCTTTTCATATATATTCAAACTCTATATTTTAGGAACAAGCATAGAAAGGCAAAATACAATTAAAAATACCATAAGCGTCGAAAACACTTGGGAATCGAAATTCCTAACAGTAAGGATCCATTATGTTGTACGATTAATAATGTCATTCAATAAAAGGGAACTAACTACAAAGTAAAAAATAAATAAAAAGGAAACAAAAAAAGTTAAAAAAATCCGATTTAAATAATTTGTAATGCCGTTTGTCACAATGGCACGAGCTGGTGTCCGGTGTCAACGAGAGACTGTTTTCTTGAAAGTGAAGGCTGTGGGGACAAAACCCAACAAAATTTTGGCATAAAATAATTTCAGAATTTAACTATTGTCATGCCTATTTATATAGACCCATTGTAAAGAAATACTGAGACACTGTAAAGAAAAAACAAGTGAAAAATAGCTTAGAAATATTATGGAGGATGTTTATGGCAGAAATAGAGGAAAAGGTCTGCTAATGTGTGGTGGTGCACAAGTTGATGAGGAGATTGAACAGTTATCGAGAGAAGGCAGCCAATACAGCCTTTCAACTGGGATTCTTCCTTCTCTTGGCGCCAGAAGTAATCGTAGACTCAAGCTTCGTTCTTTCATTGTATCACCTTATGATCGCCGTTACAGGTTCTTTTTTTTCCCAACAGCTATATTTTTTCTTGTTTTCTTGAAGATATATATCTCCGTGTTCAATGTTCATGTGTTCTAGTTATTTGCCTTTGTGCCACTATTGTGGTTTTGTTTGAATTTGATATTTTTGATCTTGGGTTATTAAGACTATGGTATTATGTGTATTGTAATCAGTTCTCGTTTTCCTTTAGCTTTGATGGGATTTTGTATTTTGCTTTAAGTATTTAGATTTGATCACAAGAATTTTTGTTTGGTTTTAGTCCATTTAATTTGTCCATCCTTTTCTTTCTTTCTGTTATGAATTTAACCGCTTTTGGCAGTGGTTAGCAGTTTTTACTTAAAAAAATCATAACTTTTTTACTCTGATTCATTTAGTACTTAGTAATTCTTCCAGGAAAATAACACAAAAGATTTCCACAATCAAATGCCTTTATCGTTTCTTGTTGACCATTTTTACTCCTGGTGCCCATTTGATTTTTAGTTGGGCTTAGGTCCGGTAACTATACAGGCTAGTAATTTTGATACTGTTAATATTTTAGGTAGTAATTTTTGTCCTATAAGATTTTGGTTCTTTGCAATTTTGATCTCTTAAGTTTCAATTGTGCATTTTTTTATCTTATAAGTTCTGATTTTGTGCAATTTTGGTTACAACTGTGTGTTCCAGTATTTAATTCCCAAAATACCCTTCTCCTTTAGCCAAACTACCAAAATTCCCAAAATACTTATGACTTTTAAAAGCTAGAGGATTGAAATTGCTATTTTAAGTAAATGGTAAAATCATCAAGGAACAAAACTGTCATATCAAAAAATTACACAACTAAAATTGCCAACCCCCTCGGTTACATGACTAAAATTACAATTAAGCCTTTTATTTAGCTGCCTCTTATAAAGAGGAGAGCATATCTTTGTTGATTCGAGTATTCTGATTTTGAGCCCCGGCATAGCTTTCCAACTCAACCCAGTAAGGACTTGAGGTACGTGTTGTCTTCTTTGGCACCCACATGTGGTTGTTCGAATCCTCTCGTAACGATTTACAGGGTGGAGGAGAAACTTCTTGTGTGGTGACTCGATCTTGGCGACTCAAGGACCCTGACTAGTTGAGGCATAACCCGCGCTTCACATCCTCCACAAAGCTCTAGGGCAAGGGCAGTGGGGGTCCTCAGGGATGGGGTTCATCCTTTAGTATTCTGATTTTGAATTGACTTTCAAACATTTATATTTTGACTGCCTTTTAGGGAGCTCACCAACAACTTTTCTAAATCTTGCTAAAAGTTTCAAAGAAAAGTATTAGACATCTACTATTTTCTGAAGGGTTGGTGGGGCATGGTTTATTTGATGTGGCGCCCTGTTGATAATCTTTTTGTACTGTTTCAAAATTGTGCTTTTTGTTAAATTCCTTTCCAGAGCCTTTTCTTGAAGAAACTAGAAAAGTAGGGACTTTTCTTAAATAAATTTCTCGGAGTTTTAAGATTTGGATTTGTATGTATGTTAAAGTTGTCCAAGTTCTATAAGCTCTTCATCTTTATTCACAAGTCGTATGAGAGTTCATTTATTTGTATCGCTGGTTGTCACTTTCACAGTCCAACTGTCGCTGAAATAGCTAAAATTTCTTGTTTAATACATACATGTTACTTGTTTGGGACTATTAAATGGAAGGATTCGAGTTTTCTTGTATATGAACTTTTCTTGTATATGAATTTTGTTGAATTGATGATATGACAGAGCATGGGAGACGTTTTTGGTTGTTCTGGTGGTCTACACTGCTTGGGTGTCTCCGTATGAATTTGGGTTTCTTGATAAACCAGAGGGACCTCTCGCTATTACCGACAATGTTGTCAATGGATTTTTTGCCATTGACATCGTCCTTATGTTCTTCGTAGCTTACTTGGATAGAAATACATATCTTCTTGTTGACGACCCAAAACGGATTGCTTGGAAGTATGCGACTTCATGGTTGGCATTTGATGTCATATCTACAATCCCTTCTGAACTTGCTCAGAAGATCTCTCCTTTTCGCACATATGGCTTATTCAACATGCTTCGTCTTTGGCGTCTCAGGAGAGTTGGTTCCTTATTTTCCAGGTAAAATGTTTTCTTATATACAAGTAACATTAAATGTCATATTTCACTCGAGCTCGGATGAAAATACTTCTTTTGCTATTGATTCCTTATTTTTCTTGACAACAGAATGGAAAAAGACAGAAACTTCAACTACTTTTGGGTTAGGTGTGCTAAGCTTATATGTGTAAGCCAATCCTAGACTCATTAGATAACTGAAGATGTACTAAAGTGGATTGGAATTATTGAACTCTCTTATTTGTGCGTGTAGGTTACTCTTTTTGCAGTTCATTGTGCTGGTTGCTTTTATTATTATCTTGCCGCTCATTATCATGATCCATCAAATACGTGGATTGGAAAAGATATGCCTGATTTCCTTCAACGGAGTCTGTGGATTCGTTATGTTACTTCAATTTACTGGTCCATCACTACTCTCACTACTGTTGGCTATGGAGATTTTCATGCTGAAAATACGAGAGAGATGATATTCAACATTTTCTATATGCTTTTTAACTTGGGACTGACAGCATATTTAATAGGAAATATGACAAACTTGGTGGTTCATGGGACTAGTAAGACTAGACAATTCGTAAGTAACTATTATCACTCTATTTGCCTGAGACTTAAATGAATATAGTTGTCAAATACTAATTTGATGTGTGATCCAATAATAGAGAGATACCATTCGAGCTGCCTCAAGTTTTGCGCAGAGGAATCAATTGCCTGCTCGCCTTCAAGATCAGATGATTTCACATTTGGGCTTGAAGTTTCGAACTGACTCAGAGGGGTTGCAGCAACAAGAGACTCTTGATTCACTTCCAAAAGCCATACGGTCAAGTATTTCTCATTTCCTTTTCTACTCTCTAGTAGATAAGGTGTACTTGTTCCGTGGAGTGTCCCATGATTTACTCTTTCAGCTGGTAATTTATCTAACCGTTTGATTTTTGTTGTCATTTTTATCCATTTATAACTTTTGCCATTATCATATATCGTACTCATATATCGTACTTTCTTGTGTGAAAGGTATCTGAAATGAGGGCCGAGTATTTTCCTCCCAAAGAGGATGTAATCTTGCAAAATGAATCGCCGATGGACTTTTATATTCTTGCTACTGGGGCGGTGGTAAAATTGGATTCTAGAACCTTCTTACTCTTTTGTATTACTTCTTAAGCGCACATTCAAGATATATTGATTTGAAAATCAAATATTCCGATCTGATTATATATAAATTGTTTTTCAGGATCTATTGATTTTGAAAAATGGAGTTGAACAGGCAAGTTAGATTTGTAAATTCAAATATTTGTCAAAAAGATGTTCCAAAGACCGACTGAAATTGAGATCAATGATTGCAGGTTGTTGGAGAGGCAAAAACCGGCGATATTTGTGGTGAGATTGGTGTACTTTGTTATAGGCCTCAACTGTTCACCGTGCGAACAAAAAGATTAACTCAGCTATTACGACTGAATCGTACCACATTTTTAAACATTATACAGGCCAATGTTGGAGATGGGACAATAATAATGAATAATCTTCTACAGGTATATGTTTTATGTCATGGACTCTTTCCTTTAATAAAGAACATGTGATTAGGAGAAGCCTTGTAGAGTTATCCATGTAATATTCCTACAAGATATTTTAGATATGTACAAAGGAGTTGCCTAGAAAATTCCTATTTTCTACTAATTTCTGCCATTTCCTACACTAAATGGCCTAATATGTTGTGCTGGTTGATTTTTCTCCATACGGGCTTGCCTTATTTTTCCTAATGAACATGATCTAAAATCATTGGAACGTGACTTTTATGTTATATGTCTTTGTAGATGTTGTTTGTCTGAAATGGGAACAAATGGCTACATGCTGAAATTGCTGCTAGTTAGTATTTCATCTTATTGCACTACGTGAAGATCATATATGATATATGGAAATCTTAAGTAAATGGTGTGTGTAAAGTTTTTTGCTTCATTATATCTTAAACAATGAATACATTGAATTTCCTATTGCCAGCATTTGAAGGAATTAAAAGATCCAATCATGGAGGGAGTTTTGCTAGAGACGGAGAACATGCTTGCTCGGGGACGTATGGACCTACCTCTCACTCTATGTTTTGCAGCACTTAGAGGAGACGACTTGCTGTTGCATCATTTGTTGAAGAGAGGTTTAGATCCAAATGAATCGGATAACAACGGAAGGACGGCTTTGGTGAGTATATCTTAGTTTATATGAAAGTAGGCCGATGTTTAAAACACTTTCTGATTTGTGTTTCGTGTTTTATTTATAAAGCATATTGCAGCATCAAAAGGAAATGAGAACCGCGTGCTTCTTTTGCTGGATTTTGGGGCTGATCCCAATAGAAGAGGTAATTTGTTGTTATGTACCAAAAATGTGTAATTCTTATTCTATTGAATTTATACTATCTCAGTTACCGTTGTTTATGAGGCCTATCCTTAATTTGTTCATTTTCTTAATTTTTATTAATGTGGTTTTCTTGCTAAAAGAACCATCCATTTGCCTTTAATGTTGTGAAAATAATCCCTTTACTTCAAATAATTTCTTTTTCATCATAAACATTCCAAAGCCATCAAATCTCTCTATCTTGGTTTTACTTTTTTTCATGGTAGGTGGTTTGGCTTGATGTTCGTAATTTTCACGTGCAGATTCAGAAGGAATTGTACCACTCTGGGAGGCCATGTTTGGCGGACACAAACCAATTATTAAGATATTATCAGATAATGGGGCTAAATTGACCACCGGCGATGTCGGTCTATTTTCGTGCACAGCCGCAGAACAAAATAATTTAGATTTACTCAAGGAGATTGTTCGTCATGGGGGTGATGTGACTCGACCGAAGAACAATGGATGCACGGCTCTTCACGTTGCCGTTTGCGAAGACAATGTCGAAATAGTCAAATTTCTTCTAAATCAAGGTGCTAATATCGACACAATCGATGAAACTGGTTGGACGGCAAGGGACCTAGCCGAGCAGCAAGGGCATGAGAATATTAAGGAACTTTTCGAATCATATAAAGTGCCCAAGATCGATTCCACTTTCACGATCCCTGAAGAACATCATGGAGTTCGTTTCTTGGGGAGATTTAAAAGCGAGCCAACTATCTTACCCGTCAATCAGGACGGTTCATTTTCAGCGTCAGGCGGATCGTGGGGGAGATCCCGTACTAGGCGTAGAAGTAATAATTTCTATAATTCTCTATTTGGGATAATGTCTGCTGCACAAAACGGAGAGAACAATTTTCTTACATCGGTTGATAAAGCGACGAGTGGAGTACCTGTCGGAACTTATGCTGCTAGAGTAACAATAAGTTGTCCTGAGAAAGGAGATTTTGGAGGAAAGCTTGTCTTACTTCCAGATAGCTTTGACAAGTTACTGGAAATTGGTGCAAAGAAATACAATTTTTTCTCTGCAAAAATTTTGAGCAAAGACGGGGCTGAAATCGACGGTATAGAGTTGATAAGAGACGGCGATCATTTGGTTTTCGCCAGTGATATGAGTATTGACGAAAACGGTCATCGACAGTGATGGCAGGTTGATAGAGAGACGGATGTCCTTTTTCGATATCTTAGAATTTTTTTGCCAACATTTATTTGGACTAGCAATGCTAACTGAATGCTGGTTTTAACTAAAATTTACACACAGTCCCCCTAAATTTAGATATAGGAATTATTGATGTACATAGATGGGGGGCAGCCAAGTCTTTTGAAGACGGAGCTTTGTACCAAAAAAAGCCTATTATTTATGTTGCTAGAAAATTGTGAGTATTATCAAGTGTATATGTACTGCACTTGGTATTCTCCATCAAGATTTGCTTATCTGATTTTCTTCCTGTAAAATCATTTGCCGTTTCTGAAACAGGGAAAGAAATGGAATTAATACATGACGAATAGCAAGAATATCCCGTCTCAAATTAAGCTTCATCGATTTATATAGTTACGAATGATGACCATACTTTCTGGAAATTGAGGAATTATCAAAATTGTATTTTATGTTTGGAAGAATTTTCGCTGACCGTTGACTCATGTTGCGGCAAAGAACTTACTTCCCTACTTGCTATTGTTTTTCTAATTCTTTTATTTATTTTTAAATTTGTTCTTTGAAATAATTAGTTTTGAATTTTGCTCCTTAATTTGATAATTTTGAAGATAATTATTGGTGATTAAAATTTAATATATTATCATTTAATTTTATTAATTAAAGTTAATCATTAAATGTTAAAAAGTTCAATATATTAGTTAGCAATTAAAAGTATATTTTACGTTATTATTAATAATCCTACAAGATAATTAAAGTTGAATTTTCACTTTTAAAGATTAATTATTTATTAAAAATAATGGATGAAAAAGAAGGTAAAGTTGTTTAGAATTTAAAATTATTGATTGAAACTTTGATTAAAATTACAGGCATAATAAATAGGGTGGTTTTTTTAATACCCTTTTGATAGTCAATCACAATTTTTAACAATTTTTGTAAAACAAAGGGTGGATCGTGCCACTCTATAGAGTGACATGATTGTGCCGCGTTATATAAAGCATAAGGTGGCACGGTCGTGTCACTTATATAAAATATTGTGTGACACTATCGTGCTCACATCTATTATGGCACGATCGTGTCATATTGAACATTCCAGATCTGTTTTTTGCTTTTCACAAAAACAAAACGAAATTTGCAACATTATGCGTAAATATTTAAGAATAAATACATTAGCTTGGTTTACAATGACTTAAACTACTCTTTCATCTTGATTCTTCAAAAATCGAAAAAATGAAAGAAAAAAACACGATAACAGTGTACAATCTGTGGAAGGAGAAAATGAAAATTATTATTTTTTAATGGCATTTATGACATTTCATTCAAAAAAGTGGGTAAAAATTGATTTCTATGAAAGTTGGACAAAAAAGAGTTTTCTTATCTTGAAAGGTGTAAAAATGTGCATTTTCCCTAATAAATATTCTTCTTATAAGAAATTTAAAGTTTTTACTTTTTTCGAAAAAAATCTTAGGCTTAGAATTGGGTAACAATACAAAAATGAAGAAAGAAATGATATGTTTGTTTACCATCTCCCAATCATTCACTTTCTCTAATCACCTCCAACCGCCAACTAAATATTTTCTCTAATCACTTCTCCAACCGCCAACTAAACATCTCAACTAATACATGTTAAGGACTTGGTACGGTCCCATACATGAAGCGTACCAAATATTGGAGACAGCCCAAGCCCATCAAGTGAGGTTCCATCCTAAAATCAGTTGGTGATAGGGGGAGTAACTCATTTGCCTTATAAAGTGGATTCTCTTCCCTTAATCTGGGATAATTCACAAGTGACATATCTCAATAATACACACATTTTCCAATATGTCAAACCCCTCTTCCCCCAATTACCTCCAAATACTTCTCTCCATCACCCTCCAATCCTCCAATCACTAAACAAACATACCTGTTAATTTGAATTTCCGTCATTTTTAGCCACACTAACCTAAGGGATTTTTTTGTGAGCAAATAGGGCAAATTACCCACTTGGGATAAGTGAGAGAGTTTTTTGACATGTAGGATAAAAAACATAGTTTTCCACCCACTTTTGGGGTTATTTTACCACAATACCCTTGAGGCTTTAAATGCAAGCCTTTAAAGTAGGTAGATGTGTATTTCTCTCTCTTGCAATTAAATACTCCCATGCATACGTTTCCCCTTCTATTTTGCTCTTCATATTTTGTCTCTCTTCTTCTTCACAAAATATCAAGAAGTACTTTTTGTATTCTTTCATAATCAAAATCGAACCAAAAAATTGAATAACAAGGTAATGTTGCTTCTCCTCTTAATTACTTAACCTTGTTTAAATAGAATAACAGACAGTATACTGACAATATGGAGTGTTGGCACGATATAGGCACGATTTCATATAATTCTAAATAACCCTACGGCACGATATCGTGCCCAATTAATCCTACGGCACGATATCGTGCCTAATTAAACCTACGACACGATATCGTGCCCAATTAATCTCTTCATTAATGTGAGCGTGGATATCGTGCCCAAGTGGGTTCCTTCCAAGTGGGTTTTAGCATATATGCCTGCAAGTGGTTTTTTTTTAATATATGTATGCACAAGCATGCGTTTTGGGGGTTCCTTCCCAAGGTGCAACAAAAGATGCAACGAGTTTTATCTTTTTTTTCTTGATCGGTTGAACGAGTTTTATCTTAATTGGGCACGATATCGTGCCCAATTAACCCCGCGACACGATATCGTGCCTAATTAACTTCGCGGCACGATATGGTGCCCAAATAACTCTACGACACGATATAGACACGATATGGCACATATCGTGCCCAATTAATCTCTTCATTAATGTGAGCGTGGATATCGTGCCCAAGTGGGTTCCTTCCAAGTGGGTTTTAGCATATATGCCTGCAAGTGGGTTTTAAAAATATATGTATGCACAAGCATGCGTTTTGGGGGTTCCTTCCCAAGGTGCAACAAAAGATGCACCTTTTATTTCATTTTAATAATTATAATAATGATAAAGCATGTTCATTAGGTGTTTGAATAGGCTGAACGAGTTTTATCTTTTTTTTTTGATCGGTTGAACGAGTTTTATCTTAATTGGGCACGATATCGTGCCCAATTAACCTTGCGGCACGATATCGTGCCCAAATAACCCCGCGGCACGATATAGGCACGATATGCCTCTTCGTCTTCCTCATCTAATCGTGCCATAGCCAAAAAAATATATCTCATTTTCGAACACTAACCCAAAATACTTCATCTATTTCGAACATTCTAACAACTAAACTCAAATATTTCACATTATCAATTATTTTATACATATATTCGAACATTCACAAATAGATTTCGAAAATTATGAACTAAACTTCATAGATTTCTAACACCATATTTATTTCGAACATGAGGGATATCTAAATGTTTGTATACGATTTTTAATGGTTATAATAACGACTTCAGTTTCAAAATTCAAAAAACCCAACTTAAAAGCAGGGGCAATTTTGTCAATTTGGGTAGAAAAGAGTTTTATTATGTTGGTGGATAAAAAAGAGTACCCACTAACCATAGTGGGTACTTTAAAAAATTTCCCTTTTTTTTTAGCCACTATGGATAGTAGAACAACTTTTCTACCCAATTTTATAAAAAACAACTTTTCTACCCACAATGACTAAAATACCCTTACTAATAGGCTGGAAACTGATGGGCACGATCATGCCCCAAAGATACGGGCACGATCGTGCCCCTGAAATATCAAGGTACGGGCACGATCGTGCCCGTGAAATAACAAGGGATGGGCACGATCGTGCCCTTGATTCTTGGGTTGAACACTTGGGTTGTGGATTTTTGTGTTTGAACACATGTTGTGGATTTTTGTATTGATTCTTGTTGTTGTTGTGTGTATGTAGATTCTTGTTCTTGTGGGCGTTTATGTTGCGGGTATTGTTGTAAATTATGAAGTTTTTGTGTGAATGAAGGATTTGACTTGTGATTTGTTTCGATTTTTGCTATTGTGATCTATATGGCACGATCGTGCCTTGTTAAATTTCATGGTGGCACGATCGTGCCTTGTTGAATTTCATGGTGGCACAATCATGCCCATATTATCTTAAGGGCACGATCGTGCCCCCTCACTTTTCTGTAGGCACGATCGTGCTTCCCTAAGATAGGGCACGATCGTGCAACACCTAAAGGGAGGGCACGGTCATGCTCAGAATTACTGGAGCATGATCGTGCTCTGTTAAATTTCAAGGAGGCACGATCGGGCCATGTATACGAGCCCGATCGTGCCACGTTAAACTTTGCAAATTTTTTTTAGTTACGAAAACCAAGCAAATTTTCTATCTTTATACATAAATATTTGCAGAAAGTAATACATTTCTTAGTTCAAAATGACTTACACCCCTCTTCCAATCGTTTCTTGTATAACTTTAAAATCGAAAAACTAGGGTTTTAGCTAAATTATAACTTGTGGAAGGAAAAAAAAGGAAGAAGAGAGGAAGAAAAGAGGAAAAGAACTCCCTGAATTTGTTTTACTTGAAACCAAGAAAGGGAAAGAGTAAATGGCATTTTTGACTTTTCATTGTAAAAGTGGGTAGAAAAGTTGTTTTTATGAAAGTTGGTTAATAAAGTGTTTTGTTAAACCCAAATGGGTAAAAAGAACCATTTTCTCCTAACCTAGAGTACGTAAAAGGTCAACCGACCTCATTTTGACCGCCAGCTAACAAAATGCAACATTAATGATTACAAAAATTAATAATGATTACCAAATTTGACGAGGTTGGTGTACCAAAAACGAAAAGCAGATGAAGTTACAAAAATTGAGACTAGCCTAATAATAGGATCATTTATATATGTGACATGTGCATGACAAATTGAATTATGAGATGATCACACTTCTACAAAATATAAATTTATTAATTTGCAATTTCTCCATCAAGTTACATGGTCAAGACACTACAAGAAAAATCTAGTTTGCATTATAAAAAAAAAATTGTAGGTAAATATTAAGATAATTGTAAAATATAGGTAAAATTGTTGTAGATAAAATTATTGTAAGTAAATATTTAGCAACAAAATCTAAAACCGTTGGTAAATACCTAAAACAATTATGTTGGTAATTTAAAAAATATTGTCAGCGATCTGTCGGTAATTTATCGGTATAATTTAGAGAAATAAAATATTTTTTATTTTGTAGATATTCTAAAATAACTGTAAAATTTAATGACCAAATTATTTATGTCGGTAAATTGGAATTTTCTATTATGAGACATACACTCCTTAATTATGGCGAAACAATGTGAGAAAAAGAACACGTGAAAGATATGCATAATACCTAATCTCAATCTAGATTACAAGGTATTAAATTTTATTGCAAGTCGTATTTTTGCTCAACTCCATTATTGGTGTTAGCTTCACTCACTACAGGAAAAATACAATTTAGCGGGGAAAGTTTTCCTTGCTAACACAATTAATTTCGTCGCAAATGCAATTTAGTGAGGAAATCCATTTGTTGCGTGTGTCATTGCTATAAGATTGTCATTAACCCACATTGGCAACGAAAACTTAAAAATCGTCACAAATTTTAGCGGGGAAGTGTTTAATATCGCGGCTAATGTTAACCATAAATTTTTTAAATTTCCTCGCTAAAGTCATATATTGTGAAGGTTTACCGCAAATTTGTAAATTTCCTCGCTAAAGTCAGATACTGTGAATGTTTACCGCAAGTTTGTAAATTTCCTCGCAAAAGTCATTCTATGAACATTAACCACAAATTTGTACATTTCCTCACTAAATTAGATTTTAGCGTACATTTATATTTATTTAATTTTTAGGTTGTTTCTATCTATAGCCATTCACCATCAATCAATAATCTAAAAGATATTAACTACAAAAATACCACAATGCTCATTCAAAAGAAATTAAACAAGGAAAGTTGAGTTTGAGCATTTATGTTCAAGTGTTGATTGTAATCAACTACTACAAATTTAGTATTTTAGTTGGATGGAATATGTTCTAACGTTGTTTCAAAAGCAAAAGTTAACGCCAGCATCCCTTGAAGAAACATCCTCTTCGATCTAGTTATCACCAACCTGAAAGAAAATATATATAGAAATTAGAAATGCAATGTAGGAAGAGATAATTCTAGCTTATCACAAAACTGATATAATCAGGGTTGGATATGTTTATACTTCAAGAAAATCTATGCAAACAAATAAGATGATATTCCAAAATATACAAAGTGAAATATATACCCCAAACTCAATAATTTTAGTTCATCTGCTCATAACCTGTAATTGATATAGACTTTAGTAGAAGACCCATTCAACTCATCATCATTATTATCAAAACAAGATCGACAAATTCACAACAAAATACACGTGTATAATTGATTCCTGGAAATAGTTTCGAGTGCAAAAAAGTAAACATAGCTTTAGCATAATAAAGTAGTTAACTATCATCCAAAACAAGAAAAGTAATTTATGAAATCAGTAGAATAAAACTATATATATCAGAGCATCGGATTATGAAGAAGATATCAAGTTGGTCAATAATCACTGCCTATTTCCTAAAGATAATACTTAAAGACACACTTGTTTAATGAGTTGTAAATCATATATCTCATAAGACCAACTAGAACATTTGTAAACACCATGTTACTGGCATGATTTTCACAATTTGGGTAGGAAAAACCCATATAAAATAGAGCAATGGCAGAACAATAATTATAGAAAGGTTCTATGAATTTTTTTATTTTTGATGGAGTGTTAATAAATACTTATCTAAGAACAGAGAAAAAAATTGCATTGAGGCTTAAGAAAAAAACATGTGCTACTACTACAGTAGGAAACATGGGACAAAACGGAAAAAGAAAAATTTAATAAAAACTAGGGTGCAAAGAGATTTTAAATGATAGCTTCAACAAATTATATAACTATATTAATCATGAACTTGGATCATTTTAACAACACAACTATATTGATCTAATAATCCATTAATATAAATCTTAATCAATCAAATTCTATTCAGTACAAAAAAACTACAAGGAACATTACTGTATCCAGATTTGATGCATAAATTTAAATTTAAAATAAATAAGGACAGTGAAAAATTTCCATAGATAAATGGAAGGATTCGAGTTTTCTTGTATATGAACTTTTCTTCTATATGAATTTTGTTGAATTGATGATATGACAGACCATTTTGTTGAATTTTGTTGAATTAATGTTGCTAAAAAATGCATATCACTCCAAGTCAAAAGGTAATTGAGTAATCGATTCAATCTTTTTTTTTCGGAACTGATGAAATTTTCGGATGAAAACTAACCTGCAACACACAAAGCAAGGTTAGAGGTCCCGAGAGTGATTTCAGGAAGGCCCCTCTGATGCTCAAATCAACGACTGTAGAAGAGAAAAATTCAAAGCACGAGAATATACTTCACAGCAATTTATTGAACTTACTTACAAATGAATAAAAGAGACTTTTTGTAACTGGATAATAGACCCTATGAGCTTGATGTAATAAAGTGGACCGCTTTGGCTGTAGTTGACATCGTAGGCCGTAAACGGTGAACTGAACCTTATGGGCTGGACAATAACATTTTGGGCCTCATGGGCCAATTAATAATATTTGAGCCCAATTATGAAATTTCATGCGTGAAGGTTAAAATAAATGACATAATTAACAAAAAGGCCAGTTATTGCACGAGAATGGGGTGGAGGACTTATTTTATTCAGATTTGAATGCCAAGAGGATATGGATTGGGTATTTGCAAACCAGCCATGGTATTCTGATGGAGGTTTGTTCGCCATTAGATGCCTCGAAGCCGATGAACAACCCTCAAGCGTCCAAATTTCACACACATCGTTCTGGATTCGGGTCTACGATGTTCCGGTGGTGTGCATGAACGAAACACAGCCCGTATATTAGCTCGGCACATAAGTGCATTGGATACTCTTGATAATTCAACTGAGGGACTCTTCGGAAAATTCATCAGGTTTAAAATCAGCATCGACATTACGAAGCCGCTGATTAGAATGATCTCGATCAGAATCCAAGGAAAGTTACTCCATCTCCCATTGAAGTATGAATCGTTACCAACTTATTGCTTTTGCTGCGGAGTGATCGGACACTTCTTCCAAAATTGTGATAGCTAGGACCAGAACGAATGTCAAGACACCACAAGTATGAAATATGGCCCGTGGCTAAAGGCATCGCCAATCAAAAGAAATACACCTGCTCGAGAATTTTTTCCAACCTCCTCAAACCCACTCGTTCATCCTCTCTTTGGCATAGACAAAACCCTATCATCATTTGCATCTTCTATCAAATCCCACACTCTAAATATTAACCCATCTACTAATTCACCACCACCTCACAAAACTGATCCCGTACCTATTAAACACAACACCAATGATAACTTTACCGAGCATATTCATTGTTCCCTTGATTCCCTTTACCTAACATCTTCTCCCACACACAAACCAACCCATAACATACTTGTCCAGCACCCTAACCCAAATATTCAGGAAAACACCATTCAAACACTCGAATTAACTGTAGCCGATATCCGACAAAATCCCCCAGCCAACCCAATCGAAAACCATCACTCTACCCAGTCCCCAAGGCTAGCAAATATCCCCAGCCAATCACTCTCAAATGATCTTAACCCCCTAGCCTTAACTCCAGCCAATGAAACAACACACACACACTCTCATCAACCCAATCACAACCTCTCAACCACTGCTCGCGACCCTTCACCTCTAAAACCCCCAGCCACCAACAACAAAGCACACCTAGAAAATCACAAACCCCAAAAAACTAAAAACTTTTGGACCCGTCTTAAACAGCGTACCCCCACACGTAAACCATCACCCTCCCAGACTCCTAAAAAACGCCATGCCACTTCAAAACTGTACAGCGCAACCGACCCACAGACAACTAACATCAAAAAAGCGAAGGAATTTGGCATTTTCGAGGCTCCATGCAAGTTTATTATATCGGCAGAGACTGCCCCGAAGCAGTCCCGCGGGAACAATGAGTTGCCTAAGTTGGAACTGTTGGGGGCTTGGGAACTCACTGACAGTTAGCGCGCTTAAACGACAAATATTTTCACAA
Organism: Rehmannia glutinosa; assembly: GCA_016081115.2. Lineage (NCBI taxonomy): Eukaryota > Viridiplantae > Streptophyta > Magnoliopsida > Lamiales > Orobanchaceae > Rehmannia > Rehmannia glutinosa. The sequence continues at coordinate 796,737 of JABTTQ020003092.1, read as the reverse complement.
GATCCCTCTTTGGTCTTCCTTATGGAAACCAAATTACTCAAGAATGAACTTGATGATATTGGTAAAAATCTTGGATTTGATGAATGGTACACGATTGACTGTGATACTTCACATGGAGGCCGACGGGGAGGTCTCGGGCTATTTTGGAAGTTGGGAATTGACATCAATGTGCTCTCTGCTTCCCTACATCATATAGACGGAGTTGTAACAGATGGGTCCCGTGAATGGAGATTCACTGGGGTTTATGGATGGCCGGAGGAAGAATCTAAGTCGCTCACATGGAACCTGTTAAGGTACCTAGCACATCAATCATCTCTTCCATGGTTATGTGCCGGGGACTTTAACGAGATCCTTTTTCACTTCGAAAAAATAGGGGGCAGGTCGAAGAACGAGAATAAATTGGAAGAATTTCATAAGGCCGTTTATGATGCACAATTGGAAGACTTAAGCTATACTGGATTTTCTTTTACTTGGACGAATGGTCAACCCAGGGCAGGCAACATTCAAGAACGGCTAGACTGATATCTAGCTAATTCGGAATGGATATCATCATTTTCGGGCTACCAAGTAAACCACCCTCCGCGAATTCCTTCGGATCATTGCCCTATTCTCATAAGGTGGCGTAAACCACAGGTTGTTAGGGGAAAAAATAGGGGAAGGGTCTTTAGGTTTGAAGCAATTTGGCTTATGGATGATTCTTGCAAACAAGTGGTCCAAAGTGCATGGCATGAAGATTCATCAGGAAAATGGCGTGGCCTCTGTACAACAAAAGATCCAACAATGCGGCCTTAGTTTGAAAAGATGGGAAAGGGATCATTTCGGAAATGTCAAAAATCAAATTCGGGAGTGTGAGAGAGAGCTCCAAAAACCAGCCCCATCGAACCCGTCCAAAATGATGCTGCACATGCGGAAAAATCTGGAAAATAAGCTTCAAGAGCTTCATATTAAGCAGGAAAAAATGCGGCACCAACGATCCCGAGCAAATTGGATAAAAGATGGCGACCGAAATAATAGCTTTTTCCATAAAACTACGAGCGGGAGGAACATAAAAAACAAGGTTGAAAGAATCAGAACTGCTATGGGTGAATGGCTGGAGGATATGGCTGATATCGAAAATGAATTTGGTAATTATTTCAAAACACTCTTCACAGCTGAACCTGCTCTAGATATGGACTGAGTGATTGATGCCGTGGACCCAAAAGCAACAGACGAAATGAATGAATTATTAACACGACCCTTTGATGCAGAGGAGGTGACGAATGCCCTGTCTCAGATGCATCCGACTGAATCCCCGGGATCCGACGGTATGCCTGCCCTATTTTATCAAAAAATGTGGTCTTTGGTCTAATCTGATATTATTAAAATCGTGCTTAAAGTGTTAAATGAAGGGGTTAGTCCTGCGTCGTTTAATGATACTTTCATAGTGCTTATCCCTAAAAAGAAGAAGGCATAAATTGTAACGGACTTTAGGCCTATTTGCCTTTGTAATGTAATTTTTAAATTGATTACGAAAACAATTTGTAATAGACTAAAACTCGTCCTTCAGAATCTCATTTTTCATACTCAATCCGCTTTTGTTCCCGAGCGATTAATCACCAATAATGCCTTGCTTGCTTTCGAAATCTTTCATCAGATGAAAAATAATTCAGCAAAAAAGAGAGGCTCCTTTGCTTTTAAACTTGATATGTCTAAAGCCTATGACCGGGTCGAATGGTCTTTTTTACGTATGGTTATGCTTAGACTTGGTTTACATGCTTCTTTTGTCTCTCTTGTTATGAATTGTGTTACCTCGGTTTCTTTTTCGATTTTGCTGAATGGTGTTCCAGGGAATGCGTTTGCTCCCTCACGGAGGCTTCGCCAAGGTGACTTACTATCTCCATATCTGTTCCTTTTCTGTGCCGAAGCTTTTTCATCTTTGATTAAGAAAGCGGAGGCCGGAGGCCGATTACATGGATTACGGGTTTGCAGGAATAATCCAGAAATATCGCACCTATTTTCCGCAGATGACAGTATTATCTTTGGGAGGGCAAATGAACGGGAAGTTGGCACGGTTAAAGACATCATTACACAATATGAGAATGCATCAGGCCAGAAAATTAGTCTTAAAAAATCCGAGATATCCGTCAGCAAGGGCTTGTGTGAAGAACGAAAAATTTCTCTAGCAAACTGTATGGGAGTGTCATTGGTGCAAAAACATGGGATTTATCTTGGCATTCCAACAGTTATAGGGAGATCGAAGAAGGAGATTTTTTCTATTATTGTGGATAGAGTAAGGAAAAAACTAAAAAATTGGAAGAGCCGATCCCTATCAGCCGCAGGCAAAATGATTCTGATCAAATCTGTCGCTCAAGCTATCCCCTCATATTTGATGAGTGTTTTCGTATTTCCCCAAACCATCTGTAACCAAATAAATGCAATAGTGAGTAATTTTTGGTGGGGATAGAGGAATGATGAGAGGAGAATTCATTGGCGCTCGTGGAATAAATTATGATGCTCAAAGGAGGAAGGAGGTTTGGGCTTTCGAGATATTAAATGTTTTAATGAGGCGATGCTGGCAAAACAGGGTTGGAGATTTATTAATAACGAGGGCTCCCTTCTATCCAAAGTAATTCGTGCCAAATACTTCCCTCGAAGTACTTTTCTAGACGCTACAATTGGCCATAATCCATCTTACACGTGGAGAAGCATTGTAGAAGGTCGGAAAATTCTTCAAAGAGGTATTAGGTGGAATGTTGGAGATGGGAGGAACATAAGAATCTGGACTGACTCTTGGATTATGGACAACCCAGGTTTGAAACCATTTTCGCAAGCTACGGGGAATTCTGTTCTGCTGATTGTAAGTGAACTCATGCATGAAAATAGACCGGAATAGAACTTGGAGAAAATTCGGGAATATTTTAGCGCTGAGGACACCAAGGCAATTTGCTCCATACCTTTACGATACACTCGACCGTCAGATCGACTAGTATGGCATTTCACGAAGGACGGTAAATATACGGTAAAGTCGGGATATAAAATTGCAAAATTAGCGTCTGAATGCTCTCATGATTCGTCGTCTCTTCTGGGACTTCGGATAGAATCTGGAAGTGGATTTGACAATTATCTATTCCGCCGAAAATTCAACTATTCCTGTGGAAATGTGCTCACGGAATTATTCCAACAAAAGAAGCTCTGGGGCGAAAGGGACTGGATATTTGGATGGGTTGTGGTCGATGTGGTGCTGAGCGTGAAACGATAGAACATGTTTTCCGAGATTGTCCTTGGGTTCGATTTTTTTGGACGCTGTCACCTATTCGCATTAGTATGCAGAATGGTATGGAACAATGGAGTTTGGGAGAGTGGTTGTTACACATGATTGATCATGGGGACAAAGACATCCACCAGATGTTTGCTATGCTCCTTTGGACGGTGTGGGACGCGAGAAACAAACTCCACTTCAACAACCTCATGGTAGACCACAACAGATGCTTCTCTCTGGCAGCTTCAAGGTTGGACGAACACATGCAGGGGAATAAGGACCGGGCTGCTTCTTTTATTGCTCAGAAAATAGAGACTAAATGGAGACCCCCTGATGAAGGTTTTGTTAAGCTAAATTCCGACGCGTCGATTGTGGATGGGCAAGGAACAGGGCTCGGATCGGTAATTCGGAACTCTAGAGGGAATGTGATCAAGACGGTAATGAGGCGAGAGGAGACGATTAATACCGTCGAGGTAGCCGAAGCTCTTGCATGTAGGGAGGGATTAAAAATGGCGAAAGATCTCAGTCTATCTAAGGTAATTGTTGAGACAAACAATATCTCATTGTTCTACAGCCTGAGAAGTCGTATGGAGGACCTATCCTATTTTGGAAACATAGTAGCTGATATTTTCTCCCTTAGTACCTGTTTTGATTGTTTTTTGCCTAGTTTTGTTAGGCGTTCGGACAATTCATTAGCCCATTTTTTAGCTCGTAATGCTTTTGGTTTGCGTTGTAATTCACCAATGGTGGGAGATATACCTGTCCATTTGGTAGACTTGGTTATTTCGGAGATGAAGTCCTATGAATTTTTCTTTCCCCCAAAAAAAAATGACATAATTAAATAAGAGAAATATAATTATGATTTTATCCCAAATAATTATATATTATATCATTTTCTGAAGAACACATGGAACCACATACCGTGGACAAAGAAGGCTGACTCCAATTAACGCATCCTTTCTTGGATAAGCTAAATCAATTGCAGGTTAAGTAAATTAATTTTTAAGCTCATACAATTTACAATATTTTTTAAAAAAGGTCATACAATTTACAAATTACAACCAAAATGTAATAAAATTTTGTTTTTATATATTTAAAGATATGCATGCGTATGATTTACGTGTGAATGAAGGAAAAATCTCCAATACCCATTTAGTTGATTGCAGTCAAAACTTACCATTTTGTTTTTACCCATAATAAAGGAGCAGATTTCTAATTTTGCACACGATTTACTTATTTGGTAAAACACCTAATGTGAAAACTGTGCATCGGTAAATTTACTCGTTGGACATATTTTTCTCTCATTTAATACCTGCCAAAACTGTTCACGTGTACGTTGACAACTTTTAATCATTCCAATATTTATTTTTGGGCCCATGAATAAGATTGACAAGCCAATTTCCTATTCCAGCTAGGGATTATATTAGTTTTGGATTGAAATGAATACCTATCTTATGGAAAATATGCTTTCAATAGATATTTCTTCTGAAACAAGCGTTTGGCTGACTCTTTTTGGAGGACTAGTAAAGTGCACGTGCGTTGCACGTGATGCATATAATTTTGTTGATTTAATTTCAAGTAAGTTAGAATTTTAATTTAATTCAAATTTTGTTCAATATAATTTTGCTCATTTAGTTACAAGTAAGTTATTAATCTAATTTAATTTAAATTTTATTCATGTTGTACAATAGAGTTTGACTTAGAGAAAAATTTGCAAGATTAAAATTTATATTTTATGAAACAATGTTTTTTAATGAGTTGGGAGAAAGGGATAAATCTAAAAAAATAAAAAACCTAAAAGACTCAACGTTCGAACTCTGATCAACACTCTTGTAAAGGGTGAGCGATATCACTTCAACTATAAGGCTCGTGGTTTTTTTATGAAACAAAATGCTATAAGTAAAACAGAGTGAAAATATTGTAGATCCAAAAATCTGTTAAAAGAATTTAATTGAAATTTTCATATAATGTACAATTAATTTTTGTTTAAGATAGATGTAAAGAACTTTAAGATTTTGTAACACATAATTCATTTTGATAATGTCCGATGTACCTTTTGAAGAAAGAAGAGCAAAATATATTGGAGTTATTTCAATGCCGAAGTAGTATGTCTTGTGCTAAGTCTAGAAATATTTTATTAAATGTTCATGAAGCTTCAAATTGACTATGGAAATTACTTGAAAAACAATTTGAATCATACTTCAGATTAGAAATACATTATTCCAAGTCATAGTTCTTCATATATAAGATTTGAATTCAATCATACAAAGCAATGAGGATATATCCCTAAAACCATGAAAATACTTAAAAATAAGGAAATGTGTTGCACGAGTTTCATTAAGTCTTCTTTCATTTTTTTTAGGAATATAGTAAGGTGAACGTGTGTTGCACGTGACAAGATAATTTTTTTAATTTAATTCAAATTAAATCTATAAAATGGAATCATGAATTTTTATTATATTTACATGTCATTAATTCATGTATTTTGATCTTAAAAGAATGTTTGCAAAAGACTAAATTTAAACTTACATATATAACAAAAATCTTTCCAATATTTCCCATTTTCTCTTACATAATTCTAGTCACGTACAATAATTGAGTCAATAACTTGAGATTCAATTATTCAAAGCACGCCAACGATAGGCATGCATTATTTAATGAAACGAATGTTTATATATGCATGTAAAACAAAAATGAGAATCTTAAAGTGACAAGTAAACTAAAGATTTCAGACGTCATTCTTATTCCAGTAACTGCGCTCTTAAATTATTGCTAATAAACACCCTCAGCTCAATTATTTTTTTAGCAAAAAGAAGGAAAAGAAAAATAATGCCACGTATATATTTATTTTCCTCTTTAACCAAATTACTAAGTTGGACGTCACTCTTTAATGTAGCAGCCTCATTTTCAAGTTTCAAGGTATTTTCATCTGTTCTTGTAATGATACACTGTGTGTGGTAGCTATGGCTGTGATTTTTCAAGGGTCATTTTCCATTTCCCAACCATTCCAAAAATAGGTTTATGCTTCTTTAATTTAGGAAATTCGTAGTCAAAATGAAGTCATTTTCCAGTTTTACTTTTTGATAAAAATACAAGTATAGAAATATAATCAAACAATTTTTCTACCATAATCTGTAATCAAATAAATTTTCACTACACTCGCGCATATTTATACCCACAATACATTTCAAAATCTGTAATCAAGAAAATATATATTTATTTACAAACATATACCATGACAGAAATTAAAATAACAAATCAAACATATTTTCAATTTTCATACAAAAATGAATAAATTGTCTAAAATAATCATTTTCCAATTCCAATATATTTCACACGAAATATTTGAGAGACCTTGTTTACCAGCCAACTCCTAAATTTTCGAGTTAGAGATTATTAGGGTTGGATTGAACAAATACCTATTTTATGGGAAATGTGCTCTAATTAAATTTTTTTTCCATAACACGCGTTTGCAAGGATGACTTATTTTCACCAACCGTATGTAAAATTGGAAAATAAAAGAAAACTAATACTAAATTGAAAAAAAAAATTGGATTGGTTGTGTTCGATTATGATGATACCGGAGAAGGAAGTGCACCACCTTTTTGTCATGATTTGCTGGAGCATCTGGTATTCTCGAAATGCCAAAACAAGCAGATTAATCACCCCTCCTGTATCGAACTTGCAACGGCCCGGCTGGCAGAATTCCAGGCGGCATCAAATCCGCCCGCTCCTTTGAGAAGAATGGGTTTTCCGGAAAAATGGACACCTCCTGAACCAGGTTTTGTCAAGATAAATTAAACACTGATACTTCTATTCGAAAGGCGGTTGGCATGGGCTGTGGTGTTGTTATCTGGGATCACGACGGTAAAGTGTTGACTTCATTGACACGGTTGTACGCGGACGAATTTGCGATAGACGTAGCCGAGGCTTTGGCATGTAGGAAAGGTTTAATCTTGGCCAGGGAGATGGGCATGAGAAGAATTATCCTTGAGACGGACAGCTCGACAGTTTTCTACAAATTGAAGAACCAACAATTGATCTATCCTATTTAGGAAGCATTATTTCTGACATTCTTGCGAGTTTTTCTTTTTTTGATAAGGTCGTTCGAAGCTGTGTTAAACGGTCAGGAAACTTTGTGGCTCACTATCTAGCGCGTCACGCTTTTAGTTTGAATTCTTTTGAGTCAGTGGTAGGAGAAATCCCTACTCACCTTGTTAAACTGATTCCAGGAAGCTATTTCCTGTGTTTATTAATATATTCTACCATTTCGTTCTCAAAAAAAAAAAAAACACGATCTAATTTTCTACATGTATAAGAATTTACTTTGCAGATTATACAATCAAAATCACTATAGTATAGTCATTTAGAAAAGTGTAATAACATGCACTTAAAAGAATCTTGTGGGGCCCACATTGGATGTATACGTGCTGATGTATATAAATTTGGCCCTATAAATAAATGTGTGCCATTTCCTTAATAATCACCACCTTCTTGACTTATAAACTTCCCCATTTACACTCTCTCTTACTCTGCCATATATATTATATTAATCATTAAGAAAAAGAGTTATTAATCTGCAAAGAATGTCTGGTGAGATTGAAGAATCCCATAATGAAGCTGTAATAAGCGAAGAAGCTGAAATCCCTCAACACCAACGCTATGACTCATTGGACATGGAAGCCGGCAAATTTGGCCACCGCCACAACCACGGCGCCGCCGCCACTGTTTGCAACAATAACTTCTTTTTTTTTTTCTTTTTCTTGTGTGGGTCATAAATGATGTTTATTTATTTTATTTTATTTTGTTTTGGGATAATTACAAAAAGCCCCCCAAAATTTGAGCTAATTGATGGAGATCAACATAGCAATTCTCACAGCTACCTTGGCACCCCTGCTCATTCAAATTGTGGTCCCAAATAATAGTACAAAACCTCCTGACCGTTTGCATAATAGCTGGCAGCTGGCATATACCATATATTCCCTCAAATTGAGGGATGGCAACGGGGCGGGTCGGGGCGGGTATCTCGATCACAGGACCCGCCCCGTAGGGGACGGGGCGGGTCGGGCGACCCACTGCGGGTCCTTGGGCGGGGCGGGTCGCCCGTGGTGAATTTTTTTGATTTTTTTAATTAAATTTTATGTTATTAATAATTTTTAATATTATGTTTTGTATTATAAATATATATTATTTATAAAATTTTACATTATATATGTTAAATATCATATTAAATACATAAAACTATATTATTTTATATAATATATATATAAATATATACATTAAATATATTGAAAAATAAATAAAAAATAAGACGGGCGGGCGGGGGCGGTGATCTTGCGCGGGGGAGGTGAGACCCGAGTCCGCCCGCCCGCCTCGGGTCACGCGGGCGGGCGGGTCAAACGGGTCGGGCGGGCGGGTACCCGGCGGGGCGGGTCATTTTGCCATCCCTACTCAAATTCATATCATCAGAGTTTGTTATGCTCATATTTAGTATTACCAATGATTAGAGGACAAGTGTCTAATCTAGAAAGTTCTATTTGCTGTATAAAAGGGCTATTGTACAGAACCTTGAGTAATCAATAAAAATGATAGATTTCTTTCAGCAAATTGCTTCCAGCTTTTGTTATTCAGCTTTTATGGCTATTTTCATGTTCCAACATGGTATCAGAGCTGGTTGAAAAACCTGCCTCTGTGCCATTCCTCTTCCATCATTATTTTTCTTTTAGCTTCCTCATATCACCATGACAGAGTTATCCTCTATAGTAGCAGAACAAGCACAAGTTGTGCAGCCACTGTTGTATATATTTCTCGAATAGTGGGTAATGGAGAATGTTTATGAAAATAAAAATCAAATTTTGTATAGATTAGCGGTGACATCTTAAAGATGTTTTTCTTTAAGGTATTAATTCCTCCCACTATGGTGTAAATGGTTCTCAAAGAATTAACCTCCGAGGCGGCGTAGCAGAATGGCTCTAATCTTAGCCCAAAATTTTTTCCCCCTAACTCAACTATTATTTTCCCATTAAAAAAACATATAATTTTTTTTTTTTTTTTTTTTTTACCTTATAAAAATGCAAAAAAAAATTTGGGGGCGGGGCCCAGGAGCCCCTACATCCGCCCCGCTCCGGGATCTGGCTTTATTTCGCAAAAATTCCAATGGTACACTCATTAGAATTTTTCGGAGCATCATTCACAAGTTGCGATTAAAACAACGATGTAGAAAGTAGGAAAGAAATAAATCTCGTAGGAATCTATGGAATAGTTTTTCCATCTCTTTTCTACTTTTCTCATCATTCTCTATAGAATAACTTGAAGTTATTTATAGATTTTCAGGATTCACGTTGAGCAGTCGCGTTAAACTCAATCGGATGGAAGTTATTCATCCAAAGGTTGCATCTATTCATTACAATCCTTTCCAATGGATGTCTTTACATGAAAAGACACACCTTTTCATCTCATAATATTTATTTTCCATATTATTTATTTCTTTCCTCCTTTCATATATTATATAAAATATAATATATAATATATGAATAAAAAGAATCTTAGCTAAATGATCTTTATGACATGAGATGCAATAAATGTAAGACATCAGTATTATATATAAATATACAACGACCACAGGTCACTTATCACTGTGAAATTACATGAGTCCAATTTTTTAGTATGGAAGCAACAAATCTTTGCAGCAGCTAGAGGTTATGGTTTAGAAGGTTTCCTAACTGGAAAACACACCATTCCTGAAGAATATACTACTATAGCCGCAGGACAAAAGAAATTAAATCCTGCTATGCCACATGGATGAGGCGGGATCGATTCTTAGCTTCTTGCTCTTATCCTCCTTATCCGAGAACATCCTCATATCTCTTTGTTGGATTGAGCTCTTCAAGAGATTTGGGAAAGCCTGAGAGGTCGATTTTCCAAGTCGGTCAAGAGCAAAAGTCATGCAATTCAAATTGCAGCTTCAAACACTCAAGAAAGGAAGTCTATCCATGAGTGAATATCTAAATAAAGTCAAGACATGCTGTGACACCTTAGCTGCAGCAGGGCAAAAGGTCAGTGATGAAGACCAAATTTTACATATTCTGTCAGGACTTGGTAATGAATATGACTCGGTTATGGTGTCCATTACCTCTAGAGTTGAACCTTGCTCTTTGAGAGAAGCATATGCTATTCTACTCAGTTTTGAGGGAAGACTGGAGAATGCTGAAAATACACAAGTTAACATGGATGGCTCTGGGATTTCTGCAAACTTTGCTAATCAAACAAACAATGGCAGAAGGAACTTCGGAACTCAGCCCAACAGAGGCAGGATGCAACCTTACAATGGAAGAGGAAATAGAGGTAGTCAAAGGGGTGGATTTTTCAGAGGAAGAGGAGGTAGAACTAACTACAGACCTAGGTGTCAAGTGTGTTTCTTTACTGGACACACTGCTGACAAGTGCTATCATCGATTTGATGCAAACTTTACCCCAAACAACAGTGGTCAAAATACTCACACACAAGGAGGATATACTCAAGGCCCTAGTGCAAATATGACGAATATAGCTACAAGCTCAAGTTCAAACACTGGAACCTCTGATGTCAACCAAGAAACCTGTTGATATCCCGATTCTGGAGCAAGTAATGACATTACATATTGTAAGTCCAAGCGGATACGATAATCTAGAGGGGTGGTGAATAGATTATCTCCATCTTTTCGTTTTTACCCTCTTTTTCGAACCGAATGCTCAAAGACAATAAAAAGGTGCGGAATGTAAATAGCACGCGTCGATTTATAGAGCTTCACCCCACCTAGGGACTACGTGCTCTACCACCCCAGTATCTCCGGGATGGATTTCAAAAAGAAAAAGAATTTTATTAATCACCAAAATTAATACAAATTCAACTTACAACACCTTGAAGAGTACCACACTCTTCTTCAACACCACCTTTGGAGATTACCACAATCTCCCTTTGAAGATTACCACAATCTTCCTTCAACGCACCTTTGAAGATCACCACAATCTTCAATCTTGAAGAATACCAAATTCTTCAACACCTAAGAGCACCACACTCTTGAAACACCTATCACCTAGATCACCCAGTGTATTCTTTCCACAAGAATACTCACAAGGATGTCTTGTGTTGAATGATAACCAAAATCAAGATTACAACTCAATAATGAATATTACAATTTGAGTGCAAGTGTAATCAAGAAATGAAAGCCTAGACCTCAAAATGTGAAAGTGATAAACTAGGCTAAATTACAACAAGAATAATGACAATGAAGAACAAGTGTTTGCTTGAAGTGTATCTTGTTGTGTTGTATCTCAATTGTTGTGTTGGTTGCTTCAAACCTTCCTCTATTTATAGGAGATGATTGATCAAGCATAGGCTCATCTTGGGGATTGAAAATCTGAGAAAAATACAATTAAAATCAAGAATATAGTCATTAGAAATCAATCCCACATTTTAAGGAAAGTATGTCTGCTTTGTCAAGCGGTCGAAATTTTGTTTGTCAAAACACAGGCGACCGGTCGCGCACAAATAGAGAAAAAAGAAGAACACAACATTTTAATAAGGGGCGACCGGTCCAGGGGGTCTTTGACCGGTCGACCTCCACAGGGACCGGTCCCCCTTGAGGTTTTTGCAAATAGAGAAGAGTCTGATTCAATCTCTAAGTTGCGTGCACCGGTCCGCACTGGCGACGGCCGACTGACCGACTGGCCGACGCCCAGCGGCACTTGGCCGACCACTGATTTTCACTCCAGGCCAATTTTTCTGTTTCAATGTACTCTCAGGTACGGGTTGCCCTATAGGGCGACCGGTTGGCCTCAAAACCAAAGTGTTGTCCAATTTTATATCGAAAATAAACTCAAAGAAATACTCCGAAAAATAGTAAAAACATTTTAGACCGATCGGGAGTATTAGGACAACATTTTGAGACGAGTTTAAATGTAAAAACCGATGACACAAAAATCATTAAAAGTGTTGTCCAATTTGTTATTGAAAATAAACTATGAATAAATACTCCGGAAAATATAAAAACCATTTTAAATCATTTTGGAGTATTTGGACAACAATTAAAAACATTGTTTTGGTGTAAAAATAAAATCATCAAAATTAAGATAAAAACAAGTATCAAACAATCTCCCCCTTTTTGATGATTACAAACCAAAACAATTTTTAGAAATATTTGGAGGACAATTTTAAAAACGATTTTCCGGTAAAAACATCTAACCGTTTTAGAAGCATCCAAAAATTTAACAATACCATAAGCAACCAAGTAAGGGAGTAAATATAAACCAAGTATAAGCATAAGCTCCCCCTATCAACAAGCACATCAAGAATAATGTAAAAGCAATAATCCATAAGCTAAAAGCTTTAGCTTTTACAATTTTGTTCAAGAGCTTATAAGCTCCCCCTGTCAACAAAACATCATAAGTCCATCAAGCAACAATTGGACTAAATATATTCCACAACATATGGCTTTTAGAAGCCATAGCTTTATAGCTTTTAAATCAAGCTTTTATTAGCTTCTTTGAGCTAACGAGCCAATATCCTGTTTCTCCCCCTTTGGAATCATCAAAAAGAATGTTAGGATGATAAAGTCATCATACAAGATTATCAAAGTGCGCCAACAATACGACTTATCAACCATTTGAGCAATTTTAGCTTAAAGTCCAACAAATGGGAGAAATATATCAACTAAAATCCATAAGCTCGATTTGATTGCCAAAACATGATCTCAACAAGATTTTAAGGCATTTGAAAATAGGAGAATCATGTAGGTGATGAATTTTTTGTAAAAACAATTTATCGAACACTTGGCGGGCGTCAAAATTTGAAGAAAAATGTATATAGCCCTTGTAAAAAATAATAAGCCAAGTTTTTCTATATCATCACCAAAAGCAATTTTCAACATATATCCAACAAATAAGAGACATATCAAAGTAAATTCTCAAGGGTTCAACCCAATTGAGATAATTCTACCCAAATAAAATATCAAAGGCATTACAAATGCCATCAAGCCAAAATAAAGGACCCATCAAGTAATACAAGTTATGCCTCAAACAATTCATATAAGACATTACAAATGTCCCAAAATATCCATTTAAGCATAATGATTAAAGCATTTTAAGCAAAAAATAAAAGAAGCACTTTTACCATCAAGTACTTCATACCAATTATCAAACAATGCCATATAAGAGTATTTTTACCATCAAATACTCCTCAAAATCATGACTATCCACAAGTCATTATCAACTTGTACTTTTAACCCTTTCAAGAAAACACGAAAACATGCAAATCTCATTAGTACGAAAGAGTTTTACAAAATAGTTCATGAAAATACAAAATAACAACATGTTCATGAAAGGAAATGCTAAGACAATAAAGGGGAGGGGACATCATTCCTCGTCCGAGGAGAAGCAAGTGCCGGGAATAAGATCCTTGATAAATTTCTTCAACTTGCCGATAGACTTTTGCATTTTAGAGGTCTTTTGCTCCAAAGCCTCATACCTTGCCTCATGAAAAACCCTCAACTCATCAAATTCGGCTTGGGTATACCTCCTAGGCGGTTGAGCACCGGTATTACCCTCCGGATTACTCGGTCCGCCTTCCTCCGCCAATCTCGCGGCCTCGGTATCATCAAACAAATCGTTCGGATCTTCGGAATCTTGGCCTCTTCCTCTAGCCATTTTTGTAGGTCGGATTTCCATGTTTCGGCGCATATTGACTATTTGGGAAATGTTATCAATGTCAAAGTCGTTTTGATATACCTCCGCATTACACTCCGACGAAGGTAGTCCCGATTGTATAAGAAGTTTACAAATCCAATTTCCCATAACCAACTTCTTATTACCTTGAGTGATGGACTCGATTAGACATTGAATGAGTATGGCGCCAAAGTTAAGTGGTTCTCTCCTAGCAATCTTATACGTCAAAAAATAATCCATGTTGCTAGGCATTTTCCCCGCCTTTCCACAAATACAGTAGGCGACAATAATAGATAAAATACGATGCTCAAGTGTCATCGCCAACAATGAGTACTTTGGCCATACGCTCAAATAGGTCTTAACTTCTTTTATGGATACCCCCAACATTTCATCATTCCAAGTACCACAAGAGAAATAGTCCCAACCTCCTTCTCTAACATGTAAAAGCCGGCAAATATCATTAGGAGTCCACCTAAAATGACGACCCCTTACTAACGAATTAACGGCAATCGGCTTCCTTTCATTATCATATTGCACCCACATATTAGCATAAAAATGTTGGATAATATTATCATCATACAAAACATAAGCATGCTCCCATAGATACATCCAACCTTGCTCCTCAAAGAATCCTATAATAGTGGGATAATCATTTGTAAATGAATTAAAACGACACATTTTAGTCCGAGCAATCGATTTTCCTCCCATTCCCGAATCCTCATAGTACCATTCCGCATACTTATTTATGAAATTAGGAACATTATTAGAATGAGGAGCTTGAGTAATAAGGGATTTCTTACTTTTCGCCCAACGACAATTTTGGAGCGAAATTGTTCCGCGGAGCTCGGCAATTTGGGCCCGAGAGAGTATGGGATTTTGAGCTTCATCACCTTCTTGAGCCACGTTTCTCTGGGTAGCTCGAATATCCCTTTGTTCGGCTTCTTCTTGCCGATTTCTAGACGAACCCTCTCCGGCTCTTCTTCGCTTGGAGGTGGGATTTAGATCGGTAGATTTTCTTGGAGGTGCCATATATGTGAAATTCTTGCAAAAATAGGTGGATTAGCAACAAGAATTACAAAGATTGAAGAAGAATTGAAGATTTTAAGAGAAGGGGAAATTTCTCGCACAGCAAGGGTTTGGGGGGGATTTTGTGTGTCTGTTTCGAACTGAAGAACAGAACAAATATAACCTGAAAAATTGGCCTGGGCGACCGGTCGAAGTGGGGTGCGACCGGTCGACGTGCGACGGCGCGCCCCGTGCCTGCTTTGGCGAATCGATCTGATTTTTCATTCTCCGGTTTTTTTCAAAAATTCGATTTCTCACCCCAAAAGTTTTACAACTTTGCAAAAAAAATATCGAGGAATTAATCCGACAAAAATGAGTTTCGAGAGAAAATATACTCGAGAAAATCGAGAAGTGCCCTTTTGAGAAAAATTCACAAAATCATTTAGAGGCACTTAAGGGGTTGAAATGAAATATATAGAAAGACATGTGCATAAACATGACATGAGCATAAAATCGAGTTCCAAGAATAATACGAGTTAACATACCTCGATGATTTAAGAATCTCTTAGACGAAGTAATGAACGATTGCCAATGAATAGGCGATATATAACCTACACAATTCTTTAAAACAAATCTAGCACAACATAATGATACAAGTGTAGGCTAAGTAATAAGAGATATTACAAGTAAGCTCATGCTATAGAATTCTATAAGAATAAAAACTCATAAGTCAAGAGTTTAAAAACAACACTTAAGGTCTCATTTTCAAAAGATTTTAAAAGAACATAAAAGTATATAGGAGACCTTGATTTTAAAAATATGAAAACTCATTTGCAATTTAGGCATAAATAAACACATGCATAATAACAAAATAAAATGCATATTTAAGTAGGGAGATACGGGTTACCAATTACGCCGTTTCCATGGGTTGTGCCGTTCCCATTGTTGATGAGATCTTCCCCTTGAGAAGTCACTTTGTTGATGATGGCTTCTCCAATGATTGTGTCCTTCCCTTTGTTGATAATTTTTTCTTCTTTGAAAAACATCTTGTTGATGATGTCTTTGCCATTTCCAACGATTTTGTTCTTCCCATTTTTGATTATATCCTCTACTTGGAAATTGGCTTTGTTGAAAATGCTTTCTCCTTTGATCAAATGCATTGGTCATTTGATGTCTTCTTGGCGGCATGAATTTTCTTTGATCATTATTTCGCCGGGTACCTATCAAGAATATATTTTGTGGTACCCTCATGTGTTTGGGTCCTTTGAGATTAGTCTTGAGACTTTTAGGTCTCCAATGATAATTAGAGCTATTTCTAGCCCGACAAAAATTAGCCGTATGACCCTTTTTACCGCAATAAAAACATGTAACAATTTTTGGAGCATAATGACCAACATCTTGGAGACTTGATTTCTTTTCACAAGATTAACAACAATAGGCTCATTATCAAGTTCTCGTTTCAAATTATCACAACTAAGAACATCAACATTATTGGTCAATTTATTGGTACTCAAGTTGGATTTAAGTAAATCATTTTTCATGCATTTCATATTCTCAACAAGAGTACTATTTTCTTTCTCAAGGTTTCTAACCTTATCAAGTGTGGTGGTGTGAGCACATGATAGTGATTCATAGGAAGTAAATAGACTATCCTTATCATTTTTCAAAACATTGAATTCCTTTTTCAAATTTTTGTATTTAACAAGCAAGTCTTGGAATTCATTTTGAAGGTCATCAAAATCATTTTGCAAATCACTATACTCATTTTGCAATTCATTGTCATAAGAAGTAGAGGGTTTAGAACTTACCTCGTTTTCTTCGAAGCCCATAAGACAATGTTCAACTTCTTCATTGTTGGAAGTTGTAAGAGGCTTGTTCCTTGAATTTGACCTTGTATCCCTTTGAGAGGTAGAAGCTTTTGAGTTGCTCCTATCATTTGCATATACTTCATGAATGGCCTCTAATTTTTGCCATACTTCATGAGCCGATCGAATTCCTACAATATGTTCATAATCCACATTAGTAAGAGAACAATGCAAAATATTTATAGCTTTACCATTTAAGGAGATGAGCTCTTTGAAGGCTTTGGTGGTGTGTGGTGTGTCCTTCATCGGAATGGATTCTCCATTTATGACGGTGTTCCAAATGTCGAACCCGCAACCTTGTAAATAACATTCCATTCTTTCTTTCCAAAATATAAAATTTTTGGAATCAAATAGTGGTGGCTTGGTGGTGGATGTGCCGGATAGATGAGCTTCATTCGTAGCCGACGATCGTTCCTCTTCACTCGCAATGTGAAACGAGCTTGCCAAAGAGTTTGGCTCTGATACCACTTGTAAATCCAAGCGGCTATGATAATCTAGAGGGGGGGTGAATAGATTATCTCCATCTTTTCGTTTTTACCCTCTTTTTCGAACCGAATGCTCAAAGACAATAAAAAGGTGCGGAATGTAAATAGCACGCGTCGATTTATAGAGCTTCACCCCACCTAGGGACTACGTGCTCTACCACCCCAGTATCTCCGGGATGGATTTCAAAAGAAAAAGAATTTTATTAATCACCAAAATTAATACAAATTCAACTTACAACACCTTGAAGAGTACCACACTCTTCTTCAACACCACCTTTGGAGATTACCACAATCTCCCTTTGAAGATTACCACAATCTTCCTTCAACGGCACCTTTGAAGATCACCACAATCTTCAATCTTGAAGAATACCAAATTCTTCAACACCTCAAGAGCACCACACTCTTGAAACACCTATCACCTAGATCACCCAAGTGTATTCTTTCCACAAGAATACTCACAAGGATGTCTTGTGTTGAATGATAACCAAAATCAAGATTACAACTCAATAATGAATATTACAATTTGAGTGCAAGTGTAATCAAGAAATGAAAGCCTAGACCTCAAGATGTGAAAGTGATAAACTAGGCTAAATTACAACAAGAATAATGACAATGAAGAACAAGTGTTTGCTTGAAGTGTATCTTGTTGTGTTGTATCTCAATTGTTGTGTTGGTTGCTTCAAACCTTCCTCTATTTATAGGAGATGATTGATCAAGCATAGGCTCCTCTTGGGGATTGAAAATCTACAGAAAAATACAATTAAAATCAAGAATATAGCTGTTAGAAATCAATCCCACATTTTAAGGAAAGTATGTCTGCTGTCAAACGGTCAGAATTTTGCTGTCAAAACACAGGGCGACCGGTCGCGCACAAATAGAGAAAAAAGAAGAACACAACATTTTAATAAGGGGCGACCGGTCAGGGGTCTTGGCCATCGGCCGACCCCACGAGGGACCGGTCCCCTTGAGGTTTTTGCAAATAGAGAAGAGTCGATTCAATCTCTAAGTTGCGGGCACTGTCGCACCCTGGCGGCCGGTCGACTGACCGGTCGGCCGCCAGAGCGGCCGTCGACCTGGCGATTTTCACTCCCTGGCCAATTTTTCTGTTTCAATGTACTCTCAGGTACGGGTTGCCCTATAGGGCGACCGGTTGGCCTCAAAACCAAAGTGTTGTCCAATTTTATATCGAAAATAAACTCAAAGAAATACTCCGAAAAATAGTAAAAACATTTTAGACCGATCGGGAGTATTAGGACAACATTTTGAGACGAGTTTAAATGTAAAAACCGATGACACAAAAATCATTAAAAGTGTTGTCCAATTTGTTATTGAAAATAAACTATGAATAAATACTCCGGAAAATATAAAAATCATTTTAAATCATTTTGGAGTATTTGGACAACAATTAAAAACATTGTTTTGGTGTAAAAATAAAATCATCAAAATTAAGATAAAAACAAGTATCAAACACATATGACCTCACCAATTTGAACATTGGAGCTGAGTACAAAGGCAATGAACAAGTGCAAATAGGTAATGGAAAAGGTTTGTTCATTTCTCATATTGGCAATTCTTTTGTTAAGTCACCTAATGCTTACACTACTTTTCTCCTAAACAACCTGTTACACGTCCCAAAAATCACTAAGAACCTCATTAGTGTCTCACAATTTGCAAGAGATAATGATGTATATTTTGAGTTTCATCCTACATGTTGTCTTGTGAAGGATTCAACAAGCAAGGAGGTGCTCCTCAAAGGCAATGTTAAGCATGGCTTGTATGTTTTCAACCTGTCAAAGACCAGAGGTGCTTCCTCCCCTGCCCACCAACCAAGCCTCAATTCCAGTCTTGTTTCTGCAAATAGTGCTCAAATTAGAAATAAAGCCAACTTAGAAGTATGGCATTCTAGACTAGGACATGCTCCTATTGAGATTGTCAAGAGAGCTCTAAAAAGTTGTAACATTCCTTTTGACAGTTTTGTTAATGAAAGTCTCTGTTCTTCTTGTTTACAAGCCAAAAGTCATAAGCTACCATTTCCCATTTCCCCATCTCCACACTATGCTATACTTGATCTCATATATACTGACTTGTGGGGCCCATCTCCCATAACTTCAAGAACTGGTTCTAGATATTATATTAGTTTTGTTGATCATGCATCTAGATTTACTTGGATTTACTTCTTAAAACAGAAATCTGAAACTCTTAATGCCTTCCTCCATTTTAAATCACTGGTTGAAACACAATATTCTAAGCCTATTAAAAATTTGCAAAGTGACGGGGGGACTGAATTCAAATCATTAACCAAAATATTTCAGGAAAATGGCATACACCATCGAATCTCTTGCCCCTATACACCCCAACAAAATGGATTAGTCGAACGAAAGCATCGACACATTGTTGAAGTAGCTCTTGCTCTCTTAGCTAAATCACAAGTTCCTACTCAATTCTGGGATGATGCTTTTGCTACCAGCGTGCACATCATAAATCGAACTCCTACAAAAATTCTCCATTTCAAAACCCCTGGAAGCTTTGACGGGAAGGAAGCGATTATCACCTTAAAATTTTTGGATGCCTTTGTTACCCACATCTCGGAACATATAACAAACACAAGCTAGAATTCAGGAGTCAAAGAAGTGTTTTCTTAGGCTACAGTGCTCATTTCAAAGGTTATAAAGTGATGTTGCCGAACGATAAAATCATTATTACCAGGGATGTCGTTTTTGATGAAACACAATTCCCCTTCTCTATAACACCATCTACACCTCATTCTGTACCTCAACCTGATTTGGAAAATAGGTTCTCACCTCTTCTCACCATACCAGCAGATTTCAATCCATCACCTCCATCACCTACTTTACCAACTCAAAATTCCACACCCCCTGTTCTTACTCCTACACTGACAGACTCATCCTCTCAATCCGACTCCTCTCAATCTGCTTCTTCTACCACACAACATACACTAGGTGGCCGTATAACAATTGATTTGCCGATTGAGAATGCACATGCTAATGACATTCTTAATGCACCTGATCATATGCCTATTACTAAGTCCCTTGCAGGTTCACATCCCATGGTTACACGGTGGAAAGCAGGGATTCACAAACCAAAGACGTACATTGAAGCTACTCCCACTGAACCAACATCTTACATTGAAGCCTTAAAAATTCCAGAATGGCGATCTGCAATGGAAAAAGAATACATGGCTTTACAAAGAAATCAAACTTGGGATCTTTGCACGCTACCTGCTGGGAAGAAAACTATAGGTTGCAAATGGGTTTTTAAACTCAAGCAACACGCTGATGGTTCCATAGCAAAATACAAGGCTAGGCTTGTCGCGAAAGGGTACACACAATTGGCCGGGATTGATTATACTGAGACTTTTAGCCCAGTGATCAAGCCTGTCACTATACGAGTTGTGTTGTCTCTTGCTGTCTCAAAATCTTGGAATATTAGGCAGTTGGATGTAGACAACGCTTTTCTCAATGGCGACATTGACACTGAGTTATATATGAGTCAACCACCAGGTTTTGAACAAGGGGGGCTGGAGATAGTTTGCAAGTTGAAAAGATCACTCTATGGATTAAAGCAAGCTTCTAGAGCATGGAATGCAAAATTCACCTCTGTCATTAAGTCTCTTGGTTTTACTGTATCTCAGGCTGATTCTTCGTTATATTTTAGGCATCGAACAGATTCGTTCATCATCATCTTGGCATATGTTGACGATATAATTGTCACAGGTAATAATGATAATGCAATACAAAGTCTCATTAACCAACTCAATCGAATTTTTCCACTGAAGGATCTTGGCCCTCTTAGTTATTTTAAAGGGAATTGAGGTCACCTATACTCGAAATGGAATTTTCTTGAACCAAGCCAAATACATTGGACTATACTTGACAAAGTGGGCATGATTCAAGCAAAAGGGGTTCCTACGCCTATGATCAGTGCACCTCCCTTGTCAAAACACAGTGGTCAGCCTGTTGAGGATGCTACTAGCTGCAGAAGTATTGTCGGCGCACTTCAATATGTCACAATCACCAGGCCAGATTTAGCTTTCAGCATAAATAAAGTCAGTCAGTATATGCACAATCCTCTTGACACTCATTGGAGAGCAGTAAAAAGAATCCTAAGATATCTAGCGGGGAGTATCAATCATGGATTAGTGATTAAGACAGATTCAAAAATGAATTTGACAGCTTTTGCCGATGCAAATTGGGCTGGGGATTTAGATGATAGGAGATCAACAACTGGTTTTCTGTGTTTTTGGGACAAAACTTGGTCTCTTGGAGTTCAAAGAAACAAGCTATAGTTTCAAGATCAAGCACCGAAGCCGAGTACAGAAGTTTAGCTCAAGCTACGTGTGATGTTGTGTGGTTGCAATCCTTACTTAAGGAATTGGGAAATACTTGCAAGAACATGGCTACTATATGGGTAGATAACCAAGGAGCAATTTCATTGGCATCCAATCCTGTGTACCATTCAAGGACTAAGCACCTGGAGTTAGATCTGCATTTTATTAGAGAAAAGATTCAAGATCAAACTATACCGGTGAGACATGTTCCTAGCATTGATCAGGTTGCTGACATTTTAACCAAACCTCTCTCAAACCAATTCTTCACTAGACTTAGAAACAAGTTAACACTTTTGCCTAAGTCTAGTATCGAATTGAGGGGGGCTGATGGAGATCAACATAGCAATTCTCACAGCCACCTTGGCACCCCTGCTCATTCAAATTGTGGTCCCAAATAATAGTGCAAAACCTCCTGACCGTTTGCATAATAGCTGGCAGCTGGCATATACGATATACCATATATTCCCTCAAATTCATATCATCAGAGTTTGTTATGCTCATATTTAGTATTACCAATGATTAGAGGACAAGTGTCTAATCTAGAAAGTTCTATTTGCTGTATAAAAGGGCTATTGTACAGAACCTTGAGTAATCAATAAAAATGATAGATTTCTTTCAGCAAATTGCTTCCAGCTTTTGTTATTCAGCTTTTATGGCTATTTTCACATTCCAACACTAATCACAAAAAACCAAGAGATTTTTGAAAATTACAAAAAATCCTGGAGATTTTATTGTGTATATTTAAGGAGGTAACTGTAATATTTTGATAAAACATACATATATAGGGTAATTCTTTTATTTTTTTAGGTTGGAGGGTGGGCGGTGTTGCTGCCGCTAGCGTTCCAGAGTATCGGAGTTGTTTACGGGGACATCGGAACGTCGCAGTTGTACATGTTTGCAAGCTGCTTTCCAAATGGAATAAAAAACAACGATGATATTCTTGGAGTTTTATCCATAATCTTCTACACCTTAACTTTGTTACCTCTGATTAAGTACGTGTTCATCGTCTTACGTGCCAACGACAATGGCGATGGTAAGTGCTAATTAATATAATTTTTTTGTCGTCTTAATGAAGAAAAAACAATTTTTTTTAGAAATTAATTTGTAAAATATGAGCGTATGGAATAAATGTCAAGCGTCTCAATTAATTTTTTAGTTGGATAAGTGCACGCATTCAATATATGCAAAATGCGCGTAGCATTTATATATATATACGATCAGTCATATATGTAATTTCCGATGATTAGGTGTTCAAAGATGAAATCTTGAGGTTAATTGCTTGATGGTTTGCTTCCATCACGGGTAAAAATTACTTATTTTGGCCAAATATAATTTTGAGATTCAAACGTGAATCTAGTAATTTTAGAATAGAAAGGATTAATTACTATAATCGGGCGAGGCATGATGAGATAATATTTTCTCGCAACTGGCACTTTATTTCACATGTTACCATAGAATGGAATGATTTCAGCGTTTATTTTATTTTATTAGCAAAATGACAATTTTAATCCTTTTTAGCTTATCCGATATTGTTATTACGAGTATTAGATTTTTCCAGTGGATTTTTTTCCTCATGGATTATACACGTAATTCCAAAATTTCATGCACTTTGTGTGGCCCGCTTGAATCGGGAACAAAATTTTCTCATAAGTTATACACGTAGTTCAATTTTTCTTTTTAAAATTGGCTTGTATATATTATTTTATCGAATGATATATATCTATTTGATTAATTCAGGAGGAACATTTGCTTTGTATTCGCTTATATGTCGCCATGCTAAGATCAATTTAATTCCAAATCAACAAATAGAAAATGAAAATGTCTCTAATTTCCGACTCGAATTGCCTAATAATGGCATGGAAAGAGCTTCAAAACTTAAATCCAAGCTTGAAAATAGCAATTTCGCCAAATATTTTCTGTTGTTCGCCACTATGCTCGGAACTTCTATGTTGATTGGAGATGGCGTGCTTACTCCATGTATCTCAGGTATAAATTTAATTTAGTAGTAATTGGTACAATGTAGATTTTAATTATTTTATTCTTTTCCATCTAATTTTAATATTGGGTTTATGTTTTTCCAATAGTATTATCCGCAATGAGCGGCCTCCGGCCAGCTGGCTACAAAGGATATGACACAGGGTACGCTATTTGCAATATATATCATCCTATATATTACGTACACTTTTTTAATTTTTGTCGTAAGTTAAAAAAAAAAATATTAACTGCGTGCATGTATGTTTTTTTTGCATGGTAAATATTAGAATTCTAAGAGCTTTTAAAACTAGTCCGGTCCAACAGTAGTATCATCTTGTTTCTATTTATTATTATTGCTTATATATTTTTCTTCTATTTTTTTCTTTCTTACAGATAGAATAGTTTGGGCATCCGTTGGCGTCCTAATATTTCTGTTCATGATTCAAAGATTTGGAACTGACAAAGTGGGCTACACTTTTGCTCCCATACTCTGTATTTGGTTCTCTTTCATTGCTGGAATTGGAATCTACAATTTTGTGCATCATGACCCTTCTGTGGCAAAGGCCTTAAATCCAAAGTACATCCTCGACTATTTCAGGCGGAACCAAAAACAAGCTTGGATTTCCCTCGGTGGTGCTATTCTCTCCGTAACAGGTAGCCGAATATATACATGTCTCGTAATTAATTGTATTTAGTTATCTCCGCTTTTAAAATCGTGTTTTTTCATTGTTTTATAGGAACTGAAGCGTTATTCGCTGATGTTGGTCATTTTTCTGTGTTATGGTTTACCCATCAGTTGTTATAGCATACGCTGGACAAGCCTCGTATCTTCGCAAGCACAACTCTGATGCTCTAACTGTCTTCTATAGTTCCATCCCAGGTACTGGTATTTTTATTTTTATTTTTATTTTAAACTTCAAAATTTCTTTGTAATATCTATTAAACTTTTGTATCAAATGCTAAGATTGATTGTATAATCGCAGGTCCTATGTATTGGCCAATGTTTGTTGTGGCAGTTATGGCATCAATCATAGCAAGTCAATCATTGATTTCAGGGACTTTTTCGATAATACAACAATATCTCTGTCCCTTGGATGTTTCCCTCGTGTTAAAGTCGTGCACACATCTACCAAGTTTACATTCCTGAAATTAATTATCTTCTAATGCTGGCTTGTATTTTTGTCACTCTTGGATTCAAGAACACTATAAAGATTGGCAATGCCTATGGTAATTATTAATTTCTAACTTTAAATATTTTTCAGATTTGTTCTTTTTATTTCTAATGTTTATGATTTTGATTATTGCAGGGATTGCTGTGGTGTTTGTTATGTTCCTCACATCAGCATTTCTAGTCCTGGTCATGATAGTTGTTTGGAAAACTCACATACTTCTCGTCACTGCCTACATTTTGATCATTGGCTCAATTGAGTTAGTTTATTTAAGTTCCGTTCTTTACAAGTTCGATCAAGGTGGATATCTACCTCTCGCGTTCGCCTTGTTACTTATGACAATCATGTTCGTATGGAACTACGTCTATCGAAAGACGTACTTCTTTGAACTCGACCACAAGATGTCCCCCGAAAACGTAAAACAAATTGTCCAAGACACAAATAATTCTCGAAGGCTGCCGGGTTTAGCAATCTTTTACTCAGAGCTCGTGCATGGAATTCCTCCAATTTTCAATCATTATGTGGCAAATGTACCAGCCCTTCACTCGGTTTTGATTTTCGTGTCATTCAAGTCATTGCCGATTAGTAAGGTGCCAATAGCAGAAAGATTTCTGTTGCAGAGGGTACAACCCAACGAACTCCAACTGTTCCGTTGCGTTGTACGTTACGGATATAGAGATCTACATAATGAGGAAGAGCCATTCGAGGTATTATTACTTGATCGACTCAAGGAGTTCCTGAGGGAGAAGCACGATGTGGATCGTATACAAAATGAAGGTGAAAATGAGGATGATTTGGAGAAGGATATGGTGGAGTTGGAGATGGCACGGGGGTTTGGGGTGGTGCATTTTGTAGGGGAACACGAGTTGGTGGCTAGGAAGGGGTCGAATATAGTGAAGCGGATATTAATAGATGAGCTAATGGTGGGAATTACCTGTAAGTCCAAGCGGCTACGATAATCTAGAGGGGGGGTGAATAGATTATCTCCATCTTTTCGATTTCGCCCTCTTTTAAAACTCAAATACGCCAAGACAATAACAAAGGTGCGGAATGTAAAAAGCACACGTCGATTTATAGAGCTTCACCCCACATAGGGACTACGTGCTCTACCACCCCAGTATATCCGGGATGGGTTTCGAAAAGAGAAAAAGATTTTATTAATAATTACCACAATTATTACAACAAAATCTTACACCAACATCTTGAAGAGCACCACACTCTTCTTTAACACCACCTTTGAGATTACCACAATCTCACTTGAAGATTACCACAATCTCCAATCGGCACCTTGTGAAGATTACCACAATCTTCACCTTTGAAGAGCACCACACTCTTCAATATCTCAACAAGAAGATCACCACACTCTTCTCACACCTAACACCTAGATCATCCAAGTGTGTTCTTACCAAAAGAACACTCACAAGGATATCTTGTGTTTGAATGATAACCAAAATCAAGATTACAACTCGATAATTGATAATACAATTTAGTGCAAGTGTAATCAAGAATAGCCTAGACCTCAAGAATGTGAAAGTGTATAGCTAGGCAAATTTACAACAAGAATAAGACAATGAAGAACAAATATGATAGCTTGAGTGTATCTTGTTGTGTTGTAGTTTTCTCTCTTATGGTGTTGCTTCAATTCTTCCTCTATTTATAGGAGATGTCTTGTACATGATAGGCTCCTCTTGGGAACAAGATTTCTGTAAAAAATTGCAAGACAATTGATCAATAGAGCATTAGAAATCAACTCCACAAATTAAGGAAATGTGTCTGTCAAACGGTCGATTTTTTTTGTCAAAACATAGATGACGGCCGCACAAATAAAGGTTTGAATACACAGCAAAAAAAACATCGGGGGACCGGTCCGGGGGGGTCGGCCAGTGCGCTTTGGGTGCGACGTCGCCCACCATGGTGACCGGTCACCCGACCCATTTTGAGAGGTCCGTGAGTTCTCGTTTCTCAAATTCATTCTTCGAGGCACCGTCGCCTCTTTTTGTCGACCGGTCGACCTCCAAAATGAAATGTTGTCCGATTTTTGTCGAAAATAAACCTCAAGAAATACTCCGAAAAATTCGTAAAAACATTTTAAACCGATCGGGAGTATTTAGGACAACATTAGAAATATAGTTTCAATGTAAAAACACATTGACACAAAATCATAAAAAGTGTTGTCCAATTTTATTGAAAATAAACTTTGAATAAATACTCCGGAAAATATTAAAACCATTTTAAATCATTTAGGAGTATTTGGACAACCTTTGAAAACATAGTTTTGGTATAAAAACAAAATCATCAAAATCATTAAATGTGTTGTCCATTTTAGTCGAAATCAAACTTGAAGAAATACTCCGGAAAATATTAAAATCATTTTTAAATCATTTAGGAGTATTTGGACAACCTTTAAAAACATTGTTTTGGTATAAAAACAAAATCATCAAAATCATGATAAAACCATTTATCAAACAATCTCCCCCTTTTTGATGATTACAAACCAAAACAATTCAACAAGACCGATTTTGAAAACAAAACATTTTGACGAGGTCGATTTTGAAAACAAAACAATATTACCGGTTAAAGAAAAACTTTCCGTTGTGAGCGACAACATTTCGCGCAATATAGACACAAGGATGGGAGTAGAGATATACAAACATATATAGCAAATGCTCCCCCTATCAACATGCACAACAATAATAATATAGAAGCAACTAAAACATAAGCTATAATCATAGCTTTTCGAATTTGAGCTTTAAGTATCAACAACTTAAAAGCTCCCCCTGTCAAAGAGACATATACAAGTCCATACAACAACCAATGGACCAAGAAACATATACAATCAATATACCAATAGTGGACAAAATATGATCCACAACTTATGACTTTACATAGCCACAACTTATAGCTTCTTTTCATTAAAGCTTATCTTAGCTTCTTTGAGCTAAAGAGCTTATAACCTGTTTCTCCCCCTTTGGAATCATCAAAAAGAATGTTAGCACGATAAATACATCATATATTCATATCAAAGTGCGCAACTAAACCGATGTATCGAGCTATTTGAACATTGAAGCTTATAAACCAATTAGGAGGGAAAAGTCGAATCATACGACTTGTAGAAGCTTATGAAAACTCATTTGAGAAACAAAACATGATCTCTATAAATATATAAGTCTTTTGAAATCGAGAGAATCATGTAGGTGATGAATTTTTCATTGAAACGTTTTATCGAACACTTGGCGGGCGTCACAAATTTAAATAGATATATATAGCCCTTGTAAATGAAATCAAGCCAAGTTTTTCATCACCAAATGCAATTAAACAAATATCATTCATCAACAATCAATAAGCTCATCACAACTATATATGAATTGCATTAAGAAAAAACATATAGGCCACAAACTCAAGGGTTCAACCCAATTGAGCTAAAGAGAGTGAAATTCTTACCATTCGATCGGTAAAGACGAGCATCAATGATGATAACCGAGCTAGGTAGTCCCCAAAATGTATAATTCATGCATCAAAACACATTTGGAGTGAAATGTGTGTGCAATTGTCAAAGGGGACGAAATAGAGTTTAAAAGGAAAAAATGCCAAATACTGGAAACAGAAACAATTTTAACCAAGAAAACCTTGAGGGCGACCGGTCCAGGGCTAGGGCGACCGGTCGAGCCAGGGGGCGACCGGTCGGCCCCTGCCTTGGCAGCCCACTGTAAGTTTCTGTTTTTGTAAAATCCGGATTTTGATCCAAAAATCCGATTTTTCGCCCCTAAGTTTTAAAAACGTGCAAAATGCAATCATATACCTCATTCAATATACATTATGTCATAATCAAGCTCGTCATGAGGTAAAAAGACTCGGCGGTAAATGAACAATAGTCCGCGAGTTAACTTTGAGACGGAAAACACATCTCAAGTTTTTTGTGTTAAAAACGCAATCCCTTAAAAAAAGATATTGAATCTCAATATGTTTAGTTCGATTATGACGAACCATATTTTGAATACGAATAATCGTATAATAAATACCGGACTTGTTATCTCGGACAAATAAGAACGTTTTAAAGCCTTTGGATACAACAAGTCCTAAGAAGAAGTGCCTTTCAAATATTTGAAAAATTTCTTTTAACGGCACCTTAATGAGATTCGTTGGGATAGTTTTTGAAGTCGAGCATATAGACATAATAAATATAAAATGTCGAGTCTATGGAAATAATACAAGAAAACATACCTCGAATTTGTATGTCAACGGACATGTCTTTCTCAACCTTTGTCAATCTCTACATTGGTAGCCATAGAGGTTGAGTTGGTTCTTCCTTCTTCAATGCCTAATTCCTTCAAGAGTTCTTTTGAACTATAGCCATCTTCTTGGCATTAATTAACTTGAAGTCCAATGAAGAAATTTTGAGCTCCCCCATCATGCTCATACTCAAGTACACCTACATCAACTTAGACAAATCTCTTGCACAAAATATCATTAGTAGCACCAACAATATTCTCATACATTTTCACAAATAAACAATCTTGCCCTTTTTCAAAAACAACTCAAGTAATATAATCTTTACCTCTTGTGAAACCATTTAGCAAAAATAGCTAAGTCTATCATACTATACCATACAAGGCCCAAAAAAAAAAAAAATCATTTGGCCTAGAAAAATTATAAACTCCGATAGACTTCTTTTTAGAATAACACCATTTAGAAAATTGGATTAAACATCCATTTGGTAAAGCTTGAAATTTTCTTAAAACAAGAGTGGGCATGTAAAATGCAAATAGCTACTAAATGTGCTATGAGTGCAAATGATACATCAAAATCAATTACCTTCTTCTTGAAAATACCTTCGAGCTACTAACATCGCCTTAGTACGACCAATGTTGCCTTGGTCATCAAGTTTGTTCCGGAATGCCCTTTTTGTCTTCTTCATCACTATCATCATAGGGCATCCAATTGATCTAAGGTGTTCATAATAGAACATTTACATCCAAATATTTGGAGTACTTCCTTTTTCATTCTCAATAGATCTACACAACTCAACAAACTCATTTAACGGCATCGCTTATATAAGCAAGAAAAATATAGCCCAAGTATACTAACATGCCTCAATAGTCAAACACAAAATATCTTGCATAAAAGTATAGTGAATATAGACACTATAAGTATAAACCATAAAAACAAGAAACATATACTATGCAAGAAACTCATCAACTCTTAAATTGAAACATGTAAGTTCAAATAAGCTTAAGCAAGCTATATAAGGTCTCTTTTGAAATATGAAAAAAAAACGAGAGCAAATAGTTGAGACCTTATTTAAAAAATATTTGAACACGAGTTAACAAATCAAATATGTGCCAAAAATCAAATAGTGCATTTCAAAAATCTAAAAATCCTCTTAATGGCACTTGTATGAAATACTATAAAAAACAAGCACATAGGCACATGGCAATACATATATCGAGTCTATAAGAGTAAGAATAACACAAGTAGACGTACCTCGATAATTTATGCCTTTCTTGACAAATAATGACGTACATGGCCATTTGTGAAAATATGTAAATCCTACACAATTCTTAAAACAAGTCTAGCACAAATCATTATGATAAAAGTGTAGGCTAAGAGATATCACAAGTAAGCTTATGCCAAAAAAATCCATATGAGATGATAAGATACTATAGTCTACAAAAATGCACAAGAGTTTTAAAAACATCATATAAGGTTTTCTTTTTCAAAAATACTTTAGAAGCACAAATATATGTTGAAGACCTCAATTTAAAAACAAAATACTTGAAAACTCATTTTGCAAATAGACACAAATAAAACATGCATAACAAATTAAAATGCATATTTAAATAGGGAGATACGGGTTACCAATTAAGCCGTTTCCATGGGTTGTGCCGTTCCCATTGTTGATGATATCTTCCCCTTGAGAAGTCGCTTCGTTGATGATGACTTCTTTGATTATTCCATTTCCAAGGTTTGTTACCTTCCCATTGTTGATAGTCTCTTCTTCTTTGAAAATCATCTTGATGATGTCTTTGCCATTTCCAAGGATTATGTTCTTCCCATTTTTGATTATATCCTCTTCTTGGAAATTGACTTTGATGAAAGTATTTTCTCCTTTGATCAAATGAGGTGATCATTTGATGTCTTCTTGGCGATATGAATTTTTTTCGATCATTATTTCGCCGGGTACCTATCGAGAAATTATTTTGTGGTACCCTCATGTGTTTGGGTCCTTTGGGATTAGTCTTGAGACTTTTAGGTCTCCAATAATGATTAGAGCTATTTCTAGCCCGACAAATATTAGCCGTGTGACCCTTTTTACCGCAATAAAAGCAAGTAATAATTTTACGAGCATAATGACCAACATGCATAGTGACTTGATCCTTTTTCATATGATTAACAACATTAGGCTTGTGATCAAGTTCTTTATTCAATTTATCACAACAATCAACAATATCGGTCATTTCATCGGTACTCAAGTTGGATTTTGTAAAATCCTTTTTCATGCAATTTATATCTTCAACAAGAGTACTATTTTCTTTTTCAAGGTTTCTAACCTTGTCAAGTGTGGTGGTGTGAGCACATGATAGTGATTCATATGAAGTAAATAAACTATCCTTATCATTCTTCAAAGCATTGAATTCCTTTTTCAAATTTTTGTATTTAACAAGTAAACTTTGGAATTCATTTTGAAGTTCATCATAATCATCTTGTAAATCACTATAATCATTTTGTATAACAATATCATAGGAAGTAGAGGGTTTAAGACATACCTCGTCTTCTTCTTCATTGCCCATAAGACAATATTCAACTTCTTCATAGTTGGAAGTTGTAAGAGGCTTGTTCCTTAAATTTGACATTGTATCTCTTTGAGAAGTAGATGCTTTTGTTTGACTCCTTTCATTTGAATATACTTCATAGATGGCTTCTAATTTTTGCCATGCTTCATGTGCCGATCGAATACCTACAATATGGTCATATTCCAAATTAGTAAGTGAACAATGCAAAATATTTAGAGCCTTACCATTTAAAGAGATGATTTTCTTCTCTTCATCATTGAGCTCTTTGAAGCCTTTGGTGGTGTGTGGTGTGTCCTTCGTCGGAATGGATTCTCCATTGATGACGGTGTTCCAAATATCGAACCCGCAACTTTGTAAATAGCATTCCATTCTTTCTTTCCAAAATGTAAAATTTTTGGAATCAAATCGAGGTGGCTTGGTGGTGGAGGCGCCTTCATTCGTAGCCAACGATCGTTCCTCTTCACTCGCGATGTGAAACGAGCTTGCCGAAGAGTTTGGCTTTGATACCACTTGTAAGTCCAAGCGGCTACGATAATCTAGAGGGGGGGTGAATAGATTATCTACATCTTTTCGATTTCGCCCTCTTTTAAAACTCAAATACGCCAAGACAATAACAAAGGTGCGGAATGTAAAAAGCACACGTCGATTTATAGAGCTTCACCCCACCTAGGGACTACGTGCTCTACCACCCCAAAGATATCCGGGATGGGTTTCGAAAGAGAAAAGATTTTATTAATAATTACCACAATTATTACAACAAAATCTTACACCAACACCTTGAAGAGCACCACACTCTTCTTTTAACACCACCTTTGAGATTACCACAATCTCACTTGAAGATTACCACAATCTCCAATCGGCACCTTGTGAAGATTACCACAATCTTCACCTTTGAAGAGCACCACACTCTTCAATATCTCAACAAGAAGATCACCACACTCTTCTCACACCTAACACCTAGATCATCCAAGTGTGTTCTTACCAAAAGAACACTCACAAGGATATCTTGTGTTTGAATGATAACCAAAATCAAGATTACAACTCGATAATTGATAATACAATTTAGTGCAAGTGTAATCAAGAATAGCCTAGACCTCAAGAATGTGAAAGTGTATAGCTAGGCAAATTTACAACAAGAATAAGACAATGAAGAACAAATATGATAGCTTGAGTGTATCTTGTTGTGTTGTAGTTTTCTCTCTTATGGTGTTGCTTCAATTCTTCCTCTATTTATAGGAGATGTCTTGTACATGATAGGCTCCTCTTGGGAACAAGATTTCTGTAAAAAATTGCAAGACAATTGATCAATAGAGCTGTTAGAAATCAACTCCACAAATTAAGGAAATGTGTCTGCTGTCAAACGGTCAGATTTTTGCTGTCAAAACATAGGGCGACCGGTCGCGCACAAATAAAGGTTTGACGAATACACAGCAAAAAAACATCAGGGGGACCGGTCCATGGGTGGGTCGACCGGTCGCCCTAGGGTGCGACCGGTCGCCCACCATGGTGACCGGTCACCCTGACCCATTTTGAGAGGTCCGTGAGTTCTGTTTCTCAAATTCATTCTTCGAGCACCTGGTCCCTCTTTGGTCGGTCGACCCGACTCAAAATAAAATGTTGTCCGATTTTTGTCGAAAATAAACCTCAAGAAATACTCCGAAAAATTCGTAAAAATATTTTAAACCGATCGGGAGTATTTAGGACAACATTAGAAATATAGTTTCAATGTAAAAACACATTGACACAAAATCATAAAAAGTGTTGTCCAATTTTATTGAAAATAAACTTTGAATAAATACTCCGGAAAATATTAAAACCATTTTAAATCATTTAGGAGTATTTGGACAACCTTTGAAAACATAGTTTTGGTATAAAAACAAAATCATCAAAATCATTAAATGTGTTGTCCATTTTAGTCGAAATCAAACTTGAAGAAATACTCCGGAAAATATTAAAATCATTTTTAAATCATTTAGGAGTATTTGGACAACCTTTAAAAACATTGTTTTGGTATAAAAACAAAATCATCAAAATCATGATAAAACCATTTATCAAACATTACCCACTTGGGATAGGGGAGAGACTTTTTTGACATGTAGGATAAAAAACATAGTTTTCTACCCATTTTTGTGGTTCTTTTACCACAATATCCTTAAGGCTTTAAATGCAAACCTTAAAGTAGGTAAATTGTATTTCTCTCTCTTGTTAAATACATACCTACATACGATTCTTTCCCATTTGCTTTTCATTTTTTCTATCTCTTCTTCTTCTTCTTCTTCACAAAAATATCAAGAAGTTCTTTTTATATGGTCTTTCGTAACCAAAATCGTGCCCAATATTCGTGCCCAATTTTAAATAAGGCACGATATCGTGCCTCAGTAAAAATTAGACACGATATAAGTTCTTTTTATGGTCTTTCGTAACCAAAATCGTGCCCAATATTCGTGCCCAATTTTAAATAGGGCACGATATCGTGCCTCAGTAAAAATTAGGCACGATATCGTGCCCAATATTGGTGCCCAATTTTAAATAGGGCACGATATCGTGCCTCAGTAAAAAT
Organism: Rehmannia glutinosa; assembly: GCA_016081115.2. NCBI lineage: Eukaryota > Viridiplantae > Streptophyta > Magnoliopsida > Lamiales > Orobanchaceae > Rehmannia > Rehmannia glutinosa. The sequence continues at coordinate 762,602 of JABTTQ020003092.1, read as the reverse complement.
TAGGCACGATATCGTACCTAATATTCGTGCCCAATTTTCAATAAGGCACGACATGTATGCGCGATATAACATTTTGCATGCACGATATAACTTTTGCATTTAATTTACATCCATTCACGAAAATGGAGTTTCTTTAATAGGTAGGTGTGCTTTTAAGAGTGTATAAAAATGAACAAATGGATCTTGGAAATTGGACTAAATATAGAGTCATGTGCATGACTTACAATTACCAAGATAGTGAGTTCATTTTTATTTTTTTTTTAGAATAGATAATGGGTTCATTTGAAGACAATATAATACACAACACGATATACGATATATAGTAATTGTCTTGTTGTCTTTGTCTTTATATATAGGCACGATATTGATACGATACAAATACGAGCACGATATAGGCACGATATTGATACGATACAAATACGAGCACGATATAGGCACGATATGGGTACGATATATGCACGATATATATATGTATATGTACATGGGGGTTGGCACGATATGGGCACGATATAGGCACGATATATGACACGATATGGATATACGATTTTATACATAAGTATGTGTATTTGGGGGGAAGTATACACGATTTTCAAGGAAAGCATTAATTACATCAGTTTCAAATTTCAAAATCTCCAAATTAAAGGAGAGACATTTTTGTCAAATTGGGTAGAAAAGAGTTTTCTTATATCTATGAGTAGTAAAGAATACTCACTATCCACAGTGAGTACTTTAAAAATTCCCCCTTAATAGATTATGCGTATAACTTTTTGAAGAAGAATTTGAGGCAGACGGACAATGTGTTTGATATACCACAGAAAAGGATGTTCAAGGTTGGCATGACCTATGAGCTTTAATTAAGAGATTTTTATAAGTTAATATTGTAGTTGGTTTCTGTTTTTTTAATCTGAAGTTGTAGTAATCTTTGAAAGGTTATATGAATAGTTATTATTGTGGGTTTTTTGCTTTTTGTATCTGACATGGTTTTTGGCACGTTGACGTGGTAGTAGAATCATCAATTTAATTGTTATAAAGAAAAAAAAAATGAAACAGCCATCTTGCAACCATGACAGTAACACTCAATGCATCAGTGTCTAAGCTCCACTTGATACCTGACACGATAAAAGCTCCACTTATAACAATCTTATGACTTCTGAAAAATATTTTCTGTTTCAAACAATCAAAGCAGAAAATTTCTATTTGGAAATTTGATTAGGTAATCCGCAAATTGTTTGATAAAAATGTTAAAATTCGTTACTTTACCTACATACATATCCCAATTATACTTCTCAACAAGCAAAATTTGCAGAGTGACATTTCACCTATCAGAACAATGATATAGGGATAAGTTCTAGAAGGAGCAAATGATTTATTTCTGTTAAAACAACAACAAAATAATTGAATTCCAGGAAAATTAAAACTGTGATTATTTGGCATTGCAATATAGTTGTGAGCTTAAAGTTGGTTTTAGGAGGATTTAGGATGAAAGGTTAACTTACTGCAGAACCAAAAACATCGGCTGAAGTGAACGAGTCCGCGAATCACAGCGTCGACCCGTCATCTAATTCCGGCAAATTTGAAGGTAAAGGAAAAAATGCAGCGCCGCTCAACCACAACACCACCGCTATTGCGCCGTCGTCCGATTTTTCAAATTAATCTGATATTTTAATTGATTCCGTCATTTGGATAGGGTTTCTGAGAATTTGAATTTGAGAATGAAGGAACTCGATTAAGAGGGCAGTGAAAATATTTCGCACGTAAGAGAAAGTTATCTGTATATGCGCCAGATTTTTCCACGAAATCTTTTTGACTTATGAGGAAAAGATCTTAAAGACGTAATTATTATAAATATTTGTTGCTAAAAAATTTAAAAATTTTATTTCAGAAAAGCAGGGGAACTTACAAGGGAATCTTATCAATTCCTCTCAAAATTTAGTGAGGAAATTGAGCTTTCCCTCGTAAAGAGTAATTTGGTGACAAATCTTAAATTCTTTAAAAAACTTTCTTCGCTGTTTCTCATTTTTCTTGTAGTATCATGTTGTCTCAATTTATAATAACATGTTTTTGGTAATTATATACACATTCATAAAATACTTAGAAGGAATAAAGTTAATTTGTGAACAAAAAAAACCAGTCAAATTGATGAGATTGGACCAGTTTTAGTAATTTTCTTAATTGATCTTGACACTTGGAGGAACAATGAAATTATAGTTGGTGTGATGTTCTCTGCTTTAGAAATTTGATATATTTCAGGTGAAGCTGTGATGTTCAATGAATAAGGACTTTTGTTGAAGCATTTTGGGAGAGTTTAACTCTGTTAACCATACCTCAGTCACCACATTCACCAGATGCATCCATAATTGTGATAAGAAGAATAAAATTGATAACAAGCTGCAGGTGAGAAGCAAAAGAGCAAATGGTAAGTGCAGTCCTATTGAGCAAGATTGTGACAAGTGTATCAATCCTATTCTACATTGTACATGGTTACAAAGAATATGCTGAATTAGCCAATGAGAGTAAAAATCTATCCGTTGCTGAGTGCTATAAATTGTACCTTGATGGCATCATTCTGTACCAAGAAAAATCATTCTCAGAATCCTAGCTATATTCATTAAGATATTAACAGAATCCCTGCCAAATGTCTCTCTTTCAAGTCTCCTGTTGAAATACACTTTGGACATAAACCAGGCTACCAACATTTCTGGGTCTTTGGTTGTTTATGCTAATCCATTTCTGAGACCTTATAATGCACACAAGCTTCAATTTCGGTCTTTAGGCAGTACATTCATAGGTTACAATCCTACTCATAAAGGTTACACGATTCTCCTACCTAATAAGAAAGTTATCATTACAAGACATGTCTTATTCAATGAATCTAAGTTTCCTTTTGCCTTATCTTCTTCTCTTCATTCCTCTTCTACTTCTTCACCCAATTTTACTCAAATTCCTCATCCTCCTATTGTCGTTTCTTCTCCCACACTACATGTCCAGTTAACCAATCCTCCTGTGCATTCTCCATTTTCTCAATCTCATATTCCTTCCCCTTCATCTGTTGATTCCAGTCAACCTTCTCCTTCATCCAGTTATTCCACCATTCCACTTATTGTGGAGTTACCATTTGAAAGTAATGTTGCACCTCCATCCATTTCAACACCTCCACCACAGCCTTTGCCTGCAGGGGACACCACATGATTACCAGGCTAAAGGCTGGTATTACTAAGCCTAAAGTCTATCAAGCTGTTATTGAATCTTCTGTCACAGAACCCACTTCTCATTATGAGTCACTACAAGATCACAACTGGAAAGCTGCTATGACAGAAGAATATAATGCCTTAATGAGAAACAATACTTGGACTTTAACACATTTGCCAGAAGGAAAGAACATCATTGGGTGTAGATGGGTTTTCAAAGTAAAGAAAAATCCTGATGGAATTACATCTAGATATAAGGCAAGACAGGTAGCTCAAGGTTTTACACACGTAACAGGTTTTGATTTTACTGAGACTTTTAGTCCAGTTGTGAAACCTACCACTATTAGAGTGGTTCTTACTTTGGCAGTCTGTAAATCTTGGAAAATTAAGCAACTTGATATGGACAACTGATTGGTATGTGTTTTGCATGTATTTTGGGCTTGATTTGGGTTAGAATAAGTTAATATACATGCATTACTTGAGTGAAATGGGCTTTATTTCTATTTTGTGGAAAAGGTATTACGCTTTGCTCGTTTTGTAGGAATTGAGTGATATTTGTAGCATTTTGGCGACAAATCGGAGCATTGCGGTAAAGGACCGCCAATACGTGAAGTAACGTACGATGTTTGGAGTTGAATTAAGAAGAAGTCAGACGAACTGGGCGAGAAACGGAAACAAACGAACATTTATCAGCTCCAGCAGGTACGCACGGGCATGTCGTGCGTCCATAGCACGACCCGTGCGCCACCCGGACTTGAGACTCAGCCCACGGCCTGACGCACGGGCTGGTCGTGCGTGATGCGCACGACCCGTGCGTCCCTTCAGCGCAAGAAAAATTCCTACGGCATTACGCACGGGCTGGGCATGCGCTAGGTGCACGGCCCGTGCGTCTGTGCGGGAAAAACAGAGTTTGACAGATTTTAATTAGGTTTTGACCCAAACGAAGTATAAATAGAGACGAGGCGGCCACAAACGAGGAGACACTGATTTTTACCCTAGAAAGTAGAGAAAAGAGCAACTTTCCACCGGAGAATTGGAGAGATCGATCGAGATCGAAACAACACGCTTGAGGATTGAAGATAGATCGAGAGATCATTGACGTCCCCGAGTCTTCGCATTCCATAGTATCTTTATTTTCAATTAGTTAAATATGAACATGAATAATTTGTCTATGAATTATTTATTTCTGGCGCTTCTGACGCGCTTCCACCGTCTTATTTAGCGCAACGCCAACGCGACGAGCGGTGAGCTTGTGAGCGTCTGCGCGCCGCGGTGGGAGGCGCAGCAGCGCCCCTCAGCTCACACTCGCCTGTCTTCTTGGTCTCGTTGGGCCACCTACCTTCGGCTTCGGGCACTGCAGCGCTTGTCAAATCTTCCGCCACTGTACACAGTTCAGCCCCCGCGCTGCGGCGCTCGGTCTTGCTAGATATTTTTCCCTTTTTTTCGCTTCTAAAATGCGATCTTTACCGTCCAAACACATTTTTCATCGTTCTTGATCAATTTCGAGTATCAAGATCAGTCCCGATTCTCGAAGGACAACAAATGACACAAACTCGACTCAAACGACACTAAAATACCTGAAAACAATGCAAAATCCTACTCTAGAATACTCAATACGTTGGTATAAAACCAACTTAACACTAAACATCTTGTGATTCCCGGGTTTGAGAGTAGGTTAATGGATACTTTTATTTGAGGATTAATTGCAATTGAAGTTATTGTTTTCCAACCCTATTCGAGTACTTTGTTTTAATTCTTGTTTTATCAAAAGGCTTTTGGTTTAACTTGTTTTGATGTATTGATTCATAATTCAAGAGATGAGTTTCAATACTAGATCTTTGAGTACTTGACATGAATATTTGCAAGATTGAGAAGTCTGTGAATATTTGTGAGGATTTATAATCTTTTATGCTTTTGGGAGTTGGATATCTTATGTTGAGTAGAGATGCTAGCATAGATACTCCAATCAACGTTTTTACATGCATCTCGAGAGAGAGGGTAAAATACTTTTGTGATTGTTCTATAGGGAAGAATAATGATAACTTTGGTTGTGATTAATCTGATAACAAAAAGGGATATTAACTGAAACCATAGCCCTGGAATCCATTCATCTCCTTGATCTTTCAATCAATCTTTACTTTGTTATTTTAGGATAAATTCTTCTCTTAGTTTTATAAAACCAATCACTCAATTTCGACCGTCTGGATAAAAATAAGACTATTACAATCTCAATACTTAGTACATTAATTTATTAGTCTATGTGGATTCGACCTTGCTAACCCTATTCTATAAACTACACTGTACACTTGCGGTGAAGCTAAAAAATAAGGCGAACAAGTTTTTGGGGCCGTTGCCGGGGACTAATTAAATTTTTAGTACTAATATTGCGATAAATAGAATTATTTTTAATTTAGACATTTTTTCTTTCTTTTTATTTTGTTGTTTAATTTTACTCCTACTGTGTTTGACTTGTTTTCTTTAGTTGGTTCAGGTAGTGCATGAACACTCGCTCGAAGCAAGGAGAATTAGCACCGTTCATACCGGAGGTTGAGGCTTTTGCTAAGCGAATTAGTGCGGCTACTAAATGGGCAGTAAGACAGCAAGATCAGGTTATGGAGGACGTAGAAGAGAACAACGGGGGTAATAACGGAGGCAACAACGGAGGTAACAATGGGGCCAACAGGGTCATTAATGAGTTACCAATACCAGACGTTCCGGCAGTCCAGCAGCAAGCGATTCGCGATTACTTACGCCCACAGACAAATCACAACTATGGTGGAATTGCCAATGTCCCAATTAATGCAAATAATTTTGAGCTGAAGCCAACATTGATCTCTATGGTGCAGCAGAATCAGTTTGGGGGTTTCCCGTCTGAGGATCATAATTCTCATCTTGCGAACTTCATGCAGATTTGCAACACAATCAAGATGAATGGTGTGACTGATGATGCTATACGTTTGCGCCTATTCCCTTTCTCTTTAAGGGATAATGCTAGAAACTGGCTAGGCACACTAACTCAATGGAGTGTGAACACTTGGGGCGAACTGAGTCAGAAGTTCCTGTTTAAATACTTCCCACCAAGTAAGACACTACAGCTCAAAAGTGAGATCACGCAGTTTAGACAGTTTGATTCTGAGCCACTGTATGAGGTGTTCGCCTTATTTTTAGCTTCACCGCAAGTGTACGGTGTAGTTTATAGAATAGGGTAAGCAAGGTCGTATCCACAGAGACTAATAAATTTATGCGCTAAGTATTGAGCCAAAATAGTCTTATTTTTATTTAGACGATCGTAATTTGATGATTGTTGGGGAAGTAAAGACAAGAATAACCACAAGATACAAGATACTAAAAATAATGGAATTATCAAGAGAATGAAATGGATTCCCGGGTTATGGTTTCAATTAATATTCCTCTTGTTGTCCGATTTAATCAAAGTCAAAGTTATTATCAATATTCCTATAAGACGATCACAACGGTATTTTATCCCCCCTCTCGAGATGTATATAAAGTGTAGATTGAAATATCTATGCTAGCATCTCTACTCAACATAAGATACACAACTCCCAAAAGCACAAAAGATCAATTGTCCTCACAAACATCTACAAACCTCTCGATTCATGCAAATATTCATGTCAAGTACTCAAGATCTAATATTGAAACTCATCTCTCGAATTATGAATCAATATATCAAACATGTTAAATCATTGGCCAAGTGATAAACCAAGAGTAAGCATAAAGTACTCAAATAGGCTTCAAGACAATAACTTCAACTAAGATTAAAACATCCAACAAGAGTTCAATTAATCTACTACCAAAACCCGGAAATCACAAGATGTTTAGCTACTCATTACAAATAAACAACTCATAGACAAATTGTTCATATTCATGACAAGCTAAAATGAAAGATTAAAGCACAAAGAATGAGAAAACTTAGGGAAATGGATAATCTCTCGATTAATCTTCAATCCTCAAGCTCCGATTCGACCCGATTCTTCCCTTGATTCTTCCTTGATGAAGTTGAGCTATTTCTTGTGTTCTTGGGTCTTTTCCAGACCTTTCCTCCCCTGGTGTGCGCCCCAAGAAGTGGTATTTATACCCTTTTTGAAGTCTAGGTCAATTTGCTGTCATTTTTGGAGTTTTCTGCAAGAACGCACGGGTCGTGCGCCCACGCACGGGTTACCCGTGTGCCATCCTGTTGAAATCGTCCAATCTCTGTAGAGCGCACGGGTTGCCCGTGCGCCCACGCACGGGTTGCCCGTGCGCCATCCAAACATCCGAATTTGCTTCTGGGGTCTTCATAAGAGTTGTAGCCGTCTCTCTTAGCTTTCCATAGCCACTTGAATCAGCTCAATATCAATTTTGTAGAGAAAGTTATGGCCAAAATACTAAACCCTACCAGTGCTGGAAATTCCATACGCGTTTGGAATGGATTTTTCTTATGAATCCCCTCGTTGTTTGATCATCCATGCTTCTTTTGGCACACGAATCGTCACTATGACTCTAAGACTCCATATAGTTGGCTTCCAATTGGGTGTAATCGCTCGATTCTTGATGAATCTAGGTCGCAATGCTCGTATTTGTCACAAAACCACTCCAAATATCGTTAAATTCCTACAAAACGAGCAAAGCGTAATACCTTTTCCACAAAGAGCGAATATATACTATTTCATATGAGTTATTGCATGTTTATAAACAATTATAGCCATAAATATGCCCTAAAATACATGCAAAACTCACACCTATCAAAACCCCCAAACTTAAACTGTTGGCCGTCCCGGTCAACGCTTTTAAAAACAAGACAAAACATGATTGGGAGTAATGAAAAGAAGAAGCACAATAACTCCATAAAATTCGCATTGTTCATCATAGGTGCCAAGCAACGAATCGACCAAGCCTCAAACATCTAACATAGAGCACACATCAAATAAATCATGGTAAATGCTTTGAATCACTTCTCTCAAGATCAAGTGTATACTCTCATCTCGAATGAATATAGGACATGTTTACGCTCAATTCAATTCAATGTTGCAGAATTACCATAGACTTGCAAATCGTCTCATATCTCCGCCACTAGAATGTATGCAATTTATGAATCAAAAAGGACTTTCTCTCTTTGGTTGTAATGAAGGCTCTTTGGTTAGGGTAGGAAAATATAGATAGAGTGACTCAAACTCGAGCGTATAGACCGGTGAGCATATAAATCATCTACATTAAAGCTTAACATGCTACCCAAATCATCTCTCATTTTCACCAACTCTTCTTATCTCCATCCCCTTTCTTTTGTAAAACACCATCACCTGACATTACAATTCTTCGCCTCCAAGTTCATTCCAAGAAAACTCATCTCATAAAGCTGATTTTTTTTTCCGACTCTTTTATGAGTTTTCAACATTTCATTTCTCCTCCTTTTCTTCCTCTTTTGTTCCCATCAACCAATATTTGCACAATTATCTAACTTTTCAATTCCAACCCATTCAACCTCATTCAATCCCTTTACTCGATGCTATACGCTCAAGTATAGGGTAATACAGATATATCAAGTTAAGGCTTGAATCGTTGCTATCAAGAAATTAGGCAAACGGCTCAAATTGGCTAACTAGGAGATTTCAATATCATCATTAGGTAAGCAAAAGGCTTGAAGGGCTAACAAAAATGGCATTTGATCATTTTCACAATAGCATACAACATGTGGCCTTGACAGAGATACCAGAGCAAGTTCTATAATTCAAAACAACATGAATGATACACTCAAATCAACAACAAGACTGCATATAATGAAAGCAGTAAAGGCTCAAAAGCTCACAGGCTTGCAAATACGTAATTCAAAGCATCAAACCAAGTTTTCCATATCAACATGCTCAATGTTATCTATTCATGGCTCAATCAACTCATGCTCAACACCCAATCCAAACAATACAAATTTTTCAAAATCAAGCACAAGTTACAATCAAGAGATCAACTCACTCCCTAAAATCTATGAAAGCAATAAACGTGCTAAAACAATAAACGTGTTTCTAATGCAAATCCAACCTAAAATGCTCTACATGCAACTATATGAAAACACACAAAATGCAGATTTTTTTTTTCTATCCACACATTTCATATCAAAATAACTATCTCTCCCCCAAACTTGAATGGAATTATATCGCACGTAAGAGAAGATAGAATTTCAATAAAAACATTGTGGATCGGACCTGATTTATTATGGAGGTGGTGGCGGAAAGTGGCCCTGCTTGGGCGTCTCCTCCTATTGCTAAGACTTCTCCTTTCAGCCATTACTTCAAGTTTTGTACCTGGGTGCGACCTATGTACGCCTCTGCTGATGGACGCACGGGCCGTGCGCCAAACGCATGGGCTGCCCGTGCGTGGTGCCGTAGCAACATCTCCAATTCATCAATCATGCACGGGCCATGCGTTCATGCACGCCCTGCCCGTGCGTGGCTGCGAAGTAAAATCAGGTAATTTTCTCTCTCTTTTTTTTTTTTTTTTTTTTTTTTTTTTTTTTTTTTTAGAAGAAAACAAACAAACAAAAATAAAATAAAATAAAATAAAAATCACACCACAAACCGTTGGGTTGCCTCCCAACAAGCGCTATATTTAACGTCTTTAGCTCGACGCCTGTTAATTTCGATTTGTACCACCTTTGAATGCATATATTAGCTGTTTTGGATCGTGGTCAAGAACCGTTTTTGCTCTATTTGCATCTAGTAATGCATACTTGGGATTTCCAAGCAAGTATAGAAGTCCTAGTGTTGGAACACTTTGATCTGGGTTATGCTCATGTTGTCCGTGCGTGTACGCATATTCCGTGTCCGTCTCATTCTGGAATAGTTTTCTTATGACATCTTGCACGCGCTGCACGGGCGTACACACATGGTTCGTGTGTTCCTTGTCCTGTTTTTGCTCATTTTCGGTACCATACTCAGGCTGAAAGTGCATAGACACACAATCCGTGTTTGGTTCCGAACTTTCTTGCTTTTCCAGGATCTTCGGCTCCTCGTATTCGGTACCACTCCTTTGATGAATGGTACTAGATTGTTCCTTCGAGTTGACTTCGGTGTTGCTCGGAAACTGGCTCTTTTGATGTTGCTCACCAATAATGGTAGCTAATTGGCCTACTTGAGTCTCAAGATTTTTTATCGAACTGGCCATTCGCAACTCCATCATGTCCATCCTAGCCTCCTGTGCGTCGAACTGGTTCCTTGTCTCACTCATAAATGAAGTCATTTGATTCATGAATGAAATGAGGGCTTCTTCCAAAGATGGTTTTGCCTCTGCATTGGTAACCACATTCGTTACATTGAAGCTTGATGGTGGTGGAATCACATTCTCCGTGTTAGCATATGAAAAATTTTCGTAATTCCCCGAATCTGGATAATAGCGCGTAGGAGTAGGATTATTCCAATAACTGTAGAAATTCCAGTTATTGAAATAATTGGCATCCTCCATCCGAGCGGGTGTTCGTGCACTACCTATACCAACTCAAAGAAATAAATCAAACATTGTAGAAGTAGAACTTACAAAAGAAAAATGAAATAAAATAAAAAAAATAAAAAAAAATGTCTAAATTAAAAATAATTCTATCTATCGCAATATTAGCACCAAAAATTGTATTAGTCCTAAGAACGGCGCCAAAAACTTGTTCGCCTTATTTTTAGCTTCACCGCAAGTGTACGGTGTAGTTTATAGAATAGGGTAAGCAAGGTCGTATCCACAGAGACTAATAAATTTATGCGCTAAGTATTGAGCCAAAATAGTCTTATTTTTATTTAGACGATCGTAATTTGATGATTGTTGGGGAAGTAAAGACAAGAATAACCACAAGATACAAGATACTAAAAATAATGGAATTATCAAGAGAATGAAATGGATTCCCGGGTTATGGTTTCAATTAATATTCCTCTTGTTGTCCGATTTAATCAAAGTCAAAGTTATTATCAATATTCCTATAAGACGATCACAACGGTATTTTATCCCCCCTCTCGAGATGTATATAAAGTGTAGATTGAAATATCTATGCTAGCATCTCTACTCAACATAAGATACACAACTCCCAAAAGCACAAAAGATCAATTGTCCTCACAAACATCTACAAACCTCTCGATTCATGCAAATATTCATGTCAAGTACTCAAGATCTAATATTGAAACTCATCTCTCGAATTATGAATCAATATATCAAACATGTTAAATCATTGGCCAAGTGATAAACCAAGAGTAAGCATAAAGTACTCAAATAGGCTTCAAGACAATAACTTCAACTAAGATTAAAACATCCAACAAGAGTTCAATTAATCTACTACCAAAACCCGGAAATCACAAGATGTTTAGCTACTCATTACAAATAAACAACTCATAGACAAATTGTTCATATTCATGACAAGCTAAAATGAAAGATTAAAGCACAAAGAATGAGAAAACTTAGGGAAATGGATAATCTCTCGATTAATCTTCAATCCTCAAGCTCCGATTAAAGACAAGAATAACCACAAGATACAAGATACTAAAAATAATGGAATTATCAAGAGAATGAAATGGATTCCCGGGTTATGGTTTCAATTAATATTCCTCTTGTTGTCCGATTTAATCAAAGTCAAAGTTATTATCAATATTCCTATAAGACGATCACAACGGTATTTTATCCCCCCTCTCGAGATGTATATAAAGTGTAGATTGAAATATCTATGCTAGCATCTCTACTCAACATAAGATACACAACTCCCAAAAGCACAAAAGATCAATTGTCCTCACAAACATCTACAAACCTCTCGATTCATGCAAATATTCATGTCAAGTACTCAAGATCTAATATTGAAACTCATCTCTCGAATTATGAATCAATATATCAAACATGTTAAATCATTGGCCAAGTGATAAACCAAGAGTAAGCATAAAGTACTCAAATAGGCTTCAAGACAATAACTTCAACTAAGATTAAAACATCCAACAAGAGTTCAATTAATCTACTACCAAAACCCTAAATCACAAGATGTTTAGCTACTCATTACAAATAAACAACTCATGTAGACAAATTGTTCATATTCATGACAAGCTAAAATGAAAGATTAAAGCACAAAGAATGAGAAAACTTAGGAAATGGATAATCTCTCGATTAATCTTCAATCCTCAAGCTCCGATTCGACCCGATTCTTCCCTTGATTCCTTTGATGAAGTTGAGCTATTTCTTGTGTTCTTGGTCTTTTCCAGACCTTTCCCCCCTGTGTGCGCCCCAAGAAGTGGTATTTATACCCTTTTTGAAGTCTAGGTCAATTTGCTGTCATTTTTGGAGTTTTTACAGAAGAACGCACGGGTCGTGCGCCCACGCACGGGTTACCCGTGTGCCATCCCCCTTGAAATCGTCCAATCTCTTGAGAGCGCACGGGTTGCCCGTGCGCCCACGCACGGGTTGCCCGTGCGCCATCCAAACATCCGAATTTGCTTCTGGGGTCTTCATAAGAGTTGTAGCCGTCTCTCTTAGCTTTCCATAGCCACTTGAATCAGCTCAATATCAATTTTGTAGAGAAAGTTATGGCCAAAATACTAAACCCTACCAGTGCTGGAAATTCCATACGCGTTTGGAATGGATTTTTCTTATGAATCCCCTCGTTGTTTGATCATCCATGCTTCTTTTGGCACACGAATCGTCACTATGACTCTAAGACTCCATATAGTTGGCTTCCAATTGGGTGTAATCGCTCGATTCTTGATGAATCTAGGTCGCAATGCTCGTATTTGTCACAAAACCACTCCAAATATCGTTAAATTCCTACAAAACGAGCAAAGCGTAATACCTTTTCCACAAAGAGCGAATATATACTATTTCATATGAGTTATTGCATGTTTATAAACAATTATAGCCATAAATATGCCCTAAAATACATGCAAAACTCACACCTATCATGAGGCCTGGGAGAGATTCCGGGATTTACTGAGAAGGTGCCCACAACACGGATTTCCAGAGGATCAACAACTTTGCTTCTTTTATAATGGGTTGATTGGACAGACTAGGTCATTTGTGGATGCCGCAATAGGAGGTGCTCTTTTGGCCAAATTTCCACAAGATGCATTGGTGGGTGTCGAAACCAACAATAATAAATACTTGCTCTTCAAATAATTAATTTGTAGCAGCGATGAGCAAGGTCGAATCCACAGAGATTGGCTAGACTAAGTTTGATGCAATTCACAAAACAATGAAAACAAAAAAGGGGGTTTTGAGATTTTAGAATTAACTAAGATGAAAAGAACAAATAATATAAATGAAGAATAAATCAGTTTATGAAATATCCAACCAAAGGAATAATCTCAAAAAATGGTTCATGGAATTGATCACTGATGCAAAAATAAATCCTTCAATTCTCTATCAAATTGGTTATGGTTATCGGTACGACCTAACAACCTATCTCTCCTTACTCGTTCGATAATTAGGATACGATCTCTAATTATTTCCCTAGCCAATAAACAATTCTAGATACGATCTTAGAATTTAATTTATCAACAGCATTAAAATCTAGAGAGACCACCAATTCTAGCCAACAAACACACATGTAGGTTCATTTAAACTAGATTATATATCTCCAAAACATATATTGAAAACCACCTATGTAATCAAATATGTAATTTGCGACAACAATTAGAACAGATAAACAATTACGGATTTAACGTTCTAATTGGCGATATGCTATTTCGATAATTGAACAAAGGATCCTTTTTGTTGCAATTAATCAAACAACAATAATCAATAAGAACAGAATATATATAAATAATAGCGAAAAGAAGAAGAAGTAAAATTAATTAGATCTCACAAATCGCGTAGAACCAAATCTTCAATTATCCTTTAGCCGGAAAAGTTGTTTAGCAATCCATAGACATAGTCGCCGGAAAAATTAAAATGAAAGCGAGAACTGGGAAAAACTAACGTCAGAAGAGAATGAGAGAGAGAGCTAGGGTTCAAGTCAAAAGTCAAAAGATGAATCCTAATCCTAGAAGGAAACGTGTTTTTTTAATTGGAAGAGAACATTCTCTCTCCAAAAATACACTCCAATAACAATCCTACCATACTTAGAACTCTTGAGACTAAACCAAAATATTAAAAATCTGATTTCTAAGGTAAGGGGGCGCCACTTTAGTAAAATCCCGCAGGTGTCCTAGCGTGCCCACGCCTTATACTGAAAGCTCTCACGATCTCGTTGTTTGAATAAAGGCGTGCCACGCCTTAAGCCAACAGTATTCTGCTCTCTTAACTTCAACAAATCCGATTCGCCACTTCAACATCAATGAATTGGGTCCATTTTAGTCACTTTTCTCCACTTTCCTACAAGATATAAGAATCAATCAAAACCCACAAGTTAAGCTCAATCAAACATCAAAAGTATGGGCAAAATATGACAATTTCTCTGTCATTTATGCGATCTATCAAATCACCCCACACTTAGTCAATGCTTGTCCTCAAGCATTCAATAATTCAAATTTATCATCTCATCTAATCATCATCCTTCATCTTTCTTTGCCAATCCAAAATATTTGTCAAACAATGAAACACAAGTTGAAGAGTAGAATTCTCATACACCAATACCATGAATAATCATCTCAACAATTAAATTGAACATAAAACGCATGAGATCCAACAACTTCTCACAAGATTCACTCATTACGCTCAAAAGTGTATAGGGTATATATCAATGAACTCTCAAGTCAATACATAGAAGATTTTTACCATATGTTTGCAAATATATCACGTCTCTTCCACCTATGAGCGAATTGAGATGCACCAAAAATCAAAAGGGTTAAAAATGGGTTGTAATGGGGCTAAGGTTAAGGGTGGATAGAAGGGTTTTTTGGCTAATGGAATTGAAACAATCATATAAACCCTTCTTCTCATAACTCGACAAAGCAACAAAGACTGCTTCAATCTCAGAATGTGCATCTAAGAACCCAGATCTACAATTTTGTCTCTTTTTCTCTCTTGCTCCACAACCATTTTTTTGTTTTTTTCATTTTTCTTTTCTTCTTCTTTTTTTTTTCGCGTTTTTCTTCTATTTTTTTTCATTTTTCTCAAAGCACACTCTTTTTTTTTCTTGTTTCGCGTATACAGAGAAGAGATCTATGAAGCAGTAGAACTTAGATGACTAAATTTTCCACAACGTGCAGTCTATATACTCAAGTAGAACTACTCAAGTAAAACTGGTGATGAGCAATGATGGGTTTATATGATCCTTGAATTCAAGGTTCAAAAAGATGGTAAATCAACAAAAAGGTTATCACGACTTGTGTTGCGGTCATATCCAAAAAAAAAGGGCTAAGGCTCGAAATTGGCTCACTAGGGGTAGTGGAATAGGGTAGGCTTCAAAGAGAGGCAAAAATGACAAGAAAAACGGTTTATCCTAAATACCCTTATTCAATTTAGTGCATCAAATCCATCAAAGGGGTTGATTAAGACATGCATAACAATGCAAGTTCTAGAAAAATCAACAATGCATGACAACACACAATCAAAGAAATGGAGCACGATATGCAATGAATGCTCATAGGCTCAAATCTCACCAAAAAGAGGGTAACATGTGTTAAATCCCATACATTTGTCCGTCAATCAATCGTCAAGAATAACCACTCACAATATAGCAATGAGAATTCAAAAATTATTTTCACACACAAAATCATCAATTTTCACAGATTAGCATTGAAAGAGTCTAGGATTCGAAAAAGAGAAATGAGAAATGAGAAATAGAGGATGCTAAACAAGCTAACAATGCAAATGCACCCCCTCCCCACACTGAAAATCAGACATCGTCCTCAATGGAAAAATAAGATGCTCAATTAATGAAAGAAAGAACAAGAGAAGCGATGAACTCCCCTGATAATGTCGAGCATCGAAGAAGACCACGACGATCACGGAGATGGAGGGTGAGGTGGTCGAATCCAACATGTTGGAAGTAGGGGCGCCAAATTCATCTCTATCCTTGTTAGTTGTCGGTCAAATTTAGCAATACGCTCGTCATAACGCTTTGTAGAGGCTGTGTGGAAGAGGTGGAAGGTGAATCGGGTGGGTCTGAAGCTTCATCATCGGTATTAGATGGCAGACGTGCACGCCGTGGCCGAATCTCCACAGGTCCTGGAGAAGAAAAACAGAAAACACCTTCTTTTTTCTCGATTAAACCCATAGCTTCTAAACAGTGTAAGTTCAAAGGATGCATATCACAAGCAACATGTAGAGTAGTAGAAGCAGGATCAATCAAATGCTCATGAGTAGCCAAGTGAGTAATTAAAGATCCTAGAATCAATGGGCGTTTGTTTATTACAACAACAGCAAATTGAGAAGCCAACCAACATCCCAAATTCACTTTAATCCGATTTTGCATACACCACAAAAAATAAAATTCAACCTTCGACAAAACAGAGGTCGAATCCTTCCTACCCGAGAAAGTAAAAGCAAGAAACCTATGAATGTATTTCAAAATGGGGTCACGCAAGTAGGAATCTTTGGACTTGCTTGGGTTATAGTAATCAGAAGTGGACAATTCTCTATATAAGGAGATGGGTTCAAAATCATCACGAAAATCGCAAACACTCTCCAAATATTTAGTAGACTTGGAATACTCATCAGTTATAAAGCCAAATGCAAGATTGAATTCAGTAATTGACAACTTAAACCATTTTCCCCTCAATCGAAATTGAACCACCCCTGGACTATTAAGCGTAAAGTCATCAGGTTTGTTAAACTCATAAGTAGTGTAAAATTCCCTGACAAGTTCAACATATGCGGGGCAATTAATGGAAAAATATGTTTGCCATCCAATATTATCAATAAATTCATGCACTCCATTAGTAATATTCAAAGTATCCATGGTAGGCCGATCAATGCATTTACAAGGAACAATAGGGCGTAAACAAATGTCGTGATACCTGCCCCGCTCTTTTTTCTTTGTGAATGTCAAGTGCCCATTCAAATCGGACTCCGAAGATGGGAGAGTATGCAACCCCTTGCCGATTCTCGATCGTTTGCGTGCGGGGGAAATATCCAGACTCGGATTAGTGGAATTCCCGGGATGAGTGTTCGGTCGAGAGCCCCGTCGGGGCGTGGGTTTACTGCCCAGGGCCTATTTGGTTTTACCCATAAATCTGAGAAACGGGGCAACGGTGGTGAAGGTGGGTCAGCGGGTGGTGGTGAGTGCGTTGGGTTTTGGGGGTGGTTTGTGGTGGTGGCGTGCGGTGGTGCAGAAGCAGGTGGTGGTGCTGTGAGGTCGTGCGGTGGTTTTGGTGGGGAAGAGTGGTGTGCGGTGGAGTGCAATGGTGGGTGAGAGAGACGAGTGGTGCTGGCGATTTGTGGTGGTGGTGCAGCGGTTTTTTTTTGGTGGTGGAGAGTGGTGCGGTGGTGGCTGGTGCAGGTGGTTTTGGTGGGGGAGAGTGGTGCGGTGGTGGCTGGTGCAGGTGGTTGGTGGCTGTGGGGGGGCAAGGGTTTCAGAAGAAAGGGGGAAAAGAAAAGAAGAAAAAAGCAGAAAAGAAAAAGAAAAAGAAAAAGGAAAAGGGAAAGAAAAGGGGAGAAAAAAAAAGGAAAGAAAAAGGAAAATCCTAAAACCCTAAAATCGATTTTTTTAGTTTTTTTTTTTTTTTTAATTTCGAAAAACAAAAGAGGAAGTAATTTGTGTGCTAGGACAGACCACCTCTTTCAATAGGGCGTGGGCACGGCTTATTCCAAATGTTGTAGCAAATTAAGTATTATTAAGGCGTGCCCGCGTCTTAATGAAAGTTGTCTTCTGGTCCGAGAACACACTTTTTTTTTTAAAAAAAAGAGAAATTCAAAAGGAAAACATTATTAACTACTACTAAAACGTACCAACTTGGGTTGCCTCCTAATAGCGCTTTTCTTTAATGTCTTTGGCTAGACATTGCTGACTCTCAATCAGAATAAGTCGGAAGAACCAACTCAATTTGCTCAACCTCTGACACCTTAACACCTTCATAAAAAGGCTTCAAACGATGACCATTGACTTTGAAAACCTTACCATATCCGGACTTTTTATTTCCACTGCTCCATGAGAGAACACATTGAAGTAGCGACAAAAGGCCCTAACCATCGAGAATCGTAATTTACCAGAAATAATTTTAACTTGGAATGATAAAGTATAACTTTTTGACCAATATAAAAATCTTTCCGGAAATCATGCGATCATGAAAGGCCTTTGTTTTTTCTCGTAAATCTTTGAACTCTCATAGGCTTCATTACGAATTTCCTCAAGTTCTTGTAATTGTAATTTCCGCACTAAGCCACCTTCATCCATTCTCATATTACATTGCTTGATAGCCCAATACGCTCGATGTTCTAGTTCCACAGAAGATGACAAGGTTTACCAAATACCAACCGGTAGAGGGGAGACATACCTATGGGGGTCTTGTAGGCCGTTCGGTACGCCCAAAGTGCATCATCAAGTCGCATACTCCAATCCTTTCTATTCGGGTTAACAGTTTTCTCCAGTATAGACTTGATTTCTCTATTGGAAACCTCGGCTTGCCCATTAGTCTGCGGGTGGTAAGCAGTTGAAACTCGGTGAGTGACATTATATTTCTTCAATAAAGCTTCCACCACTCTATTGCAAAAATGAGTTCCACGATCGCTTATTATAGCCTCAAGGCCCCAAACCTAACAAAAATATTAGATTTGACAAAATCCACAACCACTTTAGCATCATTAGTCCGGGTAGCCTTAGCTTCCACCCATTTTGTGACATAATCCACAGCAAGAAGAATGTAAATATTGCCATAAGAAGAAGGAAATGGACCCATAAAGTCGATACCCCACACATCGAATACTTCACATACCAGAATAGAGTTAAGGGGCATTTGATCTCTATGTCCTAAATTCCCGCTTTTTGACATTGTTCACATGTCTTGCAAAATATGTATGAATCATGAAACAAAGTAGGCGGAAAAATCCACATTCGAGCACCTTACGAGAAGTTCGCTTAGGACCAAAATGTCCTCCACATGCATATGAATGACATAATTTTAGGATAGAATTAACCTCTTCTTCAGCCACACATCTTCGAATAACTTGGTCAGAACAAAACTTCCACAAATAGGGGTCATCCCACAAATAATATTTAGCATCACTTTTAATTTTATCTTTTTGAGATCTAGACAAATCACATGGTAATGACCCAGTAACTAAATAGTTAGCAATATCAGCATACCAAGGCTTTGTCTTTTGAATAGAAAATAGATGCTCATCTGGGAATTCATCTTTCAATGGTGATGATCCTTCACTAGTGACCAACCTGCTGAGATGATCGGCAACCAAATTTTTCGAACCTTTCTTATCGCGTATTTCCAAATCAAATTCTTGCAGCAAAAGTATCCATCGAATGAGCCGAGGTTTCGCTTCCTTCTTCGAGAGTAGGTATTTGATAGCAGCATGGTCAGAATATACAATCACCTTAGCACCAAGCAGATAAGAACGAAATTTTTCCGAGCAAAAACAACACCAAAAGTTCTTTTTCCGTGGTTGAGTAATTGCATTGTGCACTATCAAGTGTTCTCGAAGCATAGTAAATGACGTGCGGGGCTCTTCCTACTCTTTGCCCAAGAACATCACCTACTGCATAATTGCTTGCATCGCACATGATCTCGAATGGTAGGTTCCAATCTGGTGGTCGAATAATTGGTGCGGGCGCCAACATGCTCTTGATTTGTCAAACGCCTCCTTGCATGCATCATCAAATTCGAATACCACGTCCTTTTGCGAAAATTTACACACGGGTTGAGTGATTTTGGAAAAGTCTTTGATAAAGCGTCGATAGAATCCTCGCATGTCCAAGAAAAGAACGAATCTCCCGCACACTTGCGGGTAAGGCAAAGATTTTATGACATCTGTCTTAGCTTTATCAACTTCAATTCCTACAGATGATACAACATGCCCTAGAATAATACCTTGATCAACCATAAAATGACACTTCTCATAGTTCAAAACAAGGTTCTTTTCTATGCACCGTTCAAGGACTTTTGTAAGATTAGTAAGACATGTATCAAAAGAATCACCATAGGCGTAAAATCATCCATAAACACTTCTATGATGTTCTCTACATAATCGAAAATATACTAACCATACATCTCTGGAATGTTGCGGGAGCATTGCAATGTCCAAATGGCATGCGTCGATATGCAAAGGTACCGAAAGGACATGTGAAAGTCGTCTTCTCTTGATCTTCGGGTGCAACAGGAATTTGGTGGAAACCTGAATAACCATCTAGACAACAATAGTGAGTACGACCTGCTAATCGTTCAAGCATTTGATCGACAAAGGGAAGTGGAAAATGATCTTTCCTAGTTAATGCATTCAACTTCCTGTAATCTATGCATACCCGCCAACCGTTTTGTACGCGAGTGGCTACCAACTCACCATCAAGGTTCTCGACCACTGTTATACCTGTTTTCTTGGGAACCACTTGAACTGGGCTTACCCAATTACTTTCTGAAATTGGATAGATCATACCTGCATCAAGAAGTTTCAAGATTTCTGTAGGTCCCAAGGGGTGCGAGTGTAAGATTTAGAAGGGGGGGTTGAATAAACCTTACCAACTTTTGCAATTTTAGTCCTTTTAAATAAATACAGAGTTAAATTCACAGCTAGGTCCTTGATGGACAGCTAAGTTAGTTAACCAAATGAGTTAGCCACTCAACACTCGACTCGAGCCGTGTGAATAACTCAAAGCGGCTTAGTCTAATACTTAACTTGATCGTGATAAGATTTTATTGGGAAGACTTAACACCCTTGAATTTGGTTTAAGTTTGTTTTAACACTTGGTTTTAGCACTTGTTAAGTATCGCTTGGATATCAAATTTATCAAAGAGATATAAAGTAATATGCGAAATAAAATGCTTTGAAATGTAAATGACACAATCAATTTTATAGAGGTTCGAAGATGGGGTAATTCTTCTAATCCTCTCTTCTCCAACTCCCGGAGGAATCCACTAAGTATTGATCATAGTACAAAGTGGTTATCGGTCCCGGATGCAAGTCTTGATCACACAACCGACTTGATCCTTTGGGACTCGATCCTGGAGATGCCTTGTCACGCAGCTGGCTTCTCGTGCGACTCGGAACTTCTTCTTCACAAGGCAAGCTGCGCTTTGCTACTACTGACTCACTTGCTCAAGTTTCTTGGATTTGATCACGAAGCCCTCCAAATAACTTAAGCCTGGTTCGACCTTGAACCTTTCTACAAACCTCCTTGGAATGTAGACCCCTTTTGATTCTTCAAAAGATTTCCTCTTCAACAGTTTGAAGTTGTCTTTCCTTCACAGCTTAGTGTTGGATTGATTTCCTTCGAAGTTTAGGCTTGAGGATTTGACTTGTATATTTTGAGAATATTTTGCAGGTTACAGTTCTTGATAATTTCTTGAATGTTCGTGGTTCAGGTAACCCTCTCTCAGAATGATTCCTCAGCCTTTTATAGTGTTCTTTCAAAAATCTGCCCGTTGAAGAGATAGGCTGATTTTCAAAAGACACTTTAGTTCGTTGGCTTGTCTTGTTGCAGTCCTCGATGTTGACATTTCCTCGTATTAAATGAATGTCCGCTTTTCGTAGTCCGACCACAGTGCGTGCTTGCCATTGGTTCATTCCTTTTGCACGCTTCGGGATCGAGCACTTTAAGCATGGCAGCATGGAAGTATTACTTATTTAAGTAATCTTCTTGACTTCTGTGCAACGGATCCTTTTCAGATGTCTTGACTTGACTGCAGTTCTTTCAACTTTCCCCAGGTGACTTCGAGTCAGCTTCCAATCATTGGATGACTCATCTGTCACTTCAACTTGAGACTTGGCTATCCTGAGTTGACTTGACTGACCCTTAACACAATCATAGCTGATACTTCTTCAGTCGAGTTCTTGTCTTCTCTTCCTTTCCATACTCAGCTGTTTCACAGCGGAGTCTTTCCTCTAGTCTTCAGTTGTCTTCTTGCATATCCAGGCATAGCTGACTTGACTCAGCTCGTACATCCCTATCAATTACAATGCATTTTACAAGGAAAATGGGGTGCCAACTTTCTAGTCTAAGTTTTACATGGCATTCATCAAAATCTAAACAATAAATTTCCCAACAATTTCCCCCTTTTTGATGATGCCAAAACTTAAATCATACATCCAAAAATGTAAATAGCAAAGATACATACAGACAATGTAGAATCAGAGAATGTATGCGTAGAATTGATCTTTTATTGATCATAGCATTCTTGTTCTTTACACAGCTGTTTACAACGTGTATCAGAGCAAACATCTATTAAAAACAAATTACAAATTTCTTATTCAATGTACAGAAGACTTACATACATATGCATTTACAATTGTAAAATACATGAAGGGTAGGCGGCAACACTTCATCTTCTTCGCCGCTTTCCTTCTTTCTTCTTCACTCTCTTCTTCTTGACTCTTTTCCTCTTCTTTTCTTGCTCACCGCTTTTTTTTCTCATACGCCTTTTTAGCAAACTTCGTCCCTTCTTCTCCTTTCTTGACTTTCTTGCCATTGCTGAGTTTGCCTTTTGTTTTCTTCTTCAATTCTTCTTGCATACTCAGCATTTTTTCTAGCCACTTCCATATTGGCTATTTCATCAAATCCAGCCCAATAGATCCCTCCTTTCTTCTCTCGGATCTATGTATTCGATGTTTTTGGGCGAGGTCTTGGTATGAAACCTCTCCCTCCATCGCTTCCTCCTCTTCCTCTCGGGCTTGTCTTTGATCGAGCCTTTCTTTTCTCAAATGACTTATCGCCTGTAGTCCGGGATCGCTAGTTGACCTCATCTTATCAAATTCTTCGCACAATGTAAGGCCTTTTTCCCAAGATAAAATCCCGGCTTGGGCCATGGACATGTTTTCGAAGTATCCTTCGGACTCGAGCGTCTTGAATTCATCTACAGATCTTGGCTCCGTTCCGACGTCCGAAATGGCATCAGTGTCTTTACCTGCTGGAATGCCTCCATATTGTTTTAGTATGTCCATCGCACGGGCATCCATTTTCTTTTCGACTTCCTTCATCTCTCGCTTCTAAAATTTTCTTCTTCTCAGACATGGGTACAGCAGAGTGATGAAGTGGCAAAGTCACTGGTAGTTTGCTGATTATGTCAGCTGTGGCAAGTCCTTGTTGAGGGGTTCTAGCAACCATTAAAGACATGTCCTTCGAACCTTCCCCTTAACGGATTTTCCCTTTTGCTTTCTCTGATCCTCAGCTGTCTTCTTCTTCTCAGCTGAAGATTCTTCCAATTTCTTCTTCAGGAATTCCTCTTCCCCCTTTTTGGCATCATCGAAGGAGAGAGGAACCCCTGGGAACAGGACCAAGGATGAAGTCGGGCGGCCGATAGGTAGTCATGCTTTGAGTCTCGCCGAGTATCTTTGCCGCACGAATTCGTGAGCGGGTGGCTTTCGATTCAGCTGCCACCAGCTTCATTTCAGTCATGAGAAGACTGAATTTATGTTCCATATTTTCCTCTACGCGCAGAAGCTCTTTCCTGTGAAATTCACGCAGCAGCTGCATCTCTGTATTGTGAGATTCATGCATTCGATCAATGTTTTCCTGCATCCTTCTCTTCATATCAACATTATCAGCGCTCCAGATCAACATCTTATTGTACAATGCTTTGAAGTATCGGACTTGTTCCACACGCATTGTTTGCTACTGTTGCCACCATTGCCGAATGCGAGCAACTATCCCACGCAAATTAGCTGTAAGAGTGGCATCTCTGTTGTCCAGTCTGACGTCCAATGAGGCCTGGTGCCTCTCCATCTTCTCAATTTCTGCAAAAATTGCCTTGAAAACTTCCTGACTCAAATTTGTTACCTCCGTCTCGGTGGCGGCCAAGCGTCAAAGTCAAAATCTGCTTTGGTACAATAGTATCGTGGAAGGATCGATCAGCCGGTGAAAGCGTCTCTGCTCTTCAACTGATTCTTCAGCAAGATCATCCAGCTCTAGCGAGAAAGGAAATGTCTCTTCAAATGCATCATCACGGACGTAGGGAATGTGTTCAACATGACTCGTGGCCGTGATGTGCCTGGTCAGGGTCGATTCTGCGCAGCCGGGAGCTCGCGATCGATTGTGATTCAAATTGGGTCCTGTTGTGGTATGGACCCAGCTGGCTGAGCCTCAGCTGTCTCAACAGCTTCGTTGGTCTCAGCGATTTCTGCTTCTTTATGCTTTGGATCCTCGGCTGCATCAACAGTGGCATCCGAAGAGTCGTCATCAAAGACGAAAACTTGACGAGCAGCCTTGAATTCTGGCCTGCTCGTGCTTGGGAGAACATCCTCAGATGAGTCTTTTGGTCGAGCAACGGGGGATGACTCAGCTTCATCTTCACCCTCAGATCCCAGAAAAGATACATCAGGGTTGTCTTGGGAATCATGAAGGGCACTTATCTCCTTCTCAGATGCGTCAATGATAATGGGAGGGATGTTCTGCGTCTCTGCTTCTTTACCTCGGGAAGTCTCAACCTCCCGCAGGCCTTCATTACCTTCTGCAGTCTCAACTGCAGCAAGGCCTTGGACATTCCCTTCGACAGTCTCAGCTATCTTAGGGTTTTCTGAGATGGCATCCACAGGAGTCTCAACTCCGTGGATTGCACTTTCATTGCCCAGAGTGTTAACTCCCGGGGCAGATCCATCCTGTGCCTCAACCGCAGCAGCAGTGTCATCAGCCTTCAAAGCGGCTGTCATCTCAGCTGGGACAGACTCAACTGTCCGAGCTTCGTTAATGACATCCTGCTGTGTTTCTATTTGTTTTTCCTTTTCCACTTCGCCTCCTAGATGCTTGGTGGAGTCATCTGCAGCAACCTCCAACCTAGCTGCAGTGGAGGGAGTTTCCCCCTCAGCTGGCACACCAGCTGAGTGACTTGGATTGGGGTCACTCTTCTCCAGACTCCCTGCTGTTTCCTATGAGTGTTCAGCCATTGGGGCAGGTGGTAAGACACCTTCAACAAGGGTTGGCTCGACTTGGGTCCCCAATTTCCCACTTTCATCGCCAATTCCCTTAGATCCATCCTCGGAGTGAGTGGGAAGTGGTAGCAAGCAACTTGAGAGGCAATCTGCGCACCACTCCCATAGGATCAATTTCCAGCTGAGTCTTGGAGGACTCCCCAGGTCCTTCCATCAGCTGTCTTTCATGTAGCTCCCTGGACTCCCGCATGGCTTGCTGCATTTCTAACTGCTCCGTCGCAGCAACGGGATCCATGTCATTATCACTCTCAGATAGCACATCAAAATGAGGGTGAGTGTGCTCGAGAGTTCCAGTAAGACAGCAAGATTTCGCCTTCTCTGCTGCCTCTGCTTCCTCTGCTGCTTTGGCTTTCTCCTTTTCTTTGTAAATGTGGAGAATATCCATGCAGTTTTCCTCATCTAGAGCTTGAAGCACGGAGGTAATCTGAAGGAATTCGAACAGCTCTTCTTCTTCAAGGATAAACTCAGGGTGTTCGAATTGCACCATTGAGTGACTTAGCTTCCATGTTCTCCATGCCCTCAGACGATCTTGAATGTCTGGGTATAGAGGAGACATCATAATGACGTCATCATCACTATCATTGACGTCTTGCTCCTCAGTTGCAGGAATGGAAGGGAGCAAACTCTGCTGGTTTTCACCTCACCGCATCGATCGCAGCGGAGAGACAACCCTTGCAAAGCAGAATTTTGGTTGTCTCGTTTGCTCTTTCTCCTCACTTATCGGACCACGCGTTGGGTCTTTGCTTGCCTCTGCTGATCGTCTTCAGCAGACTTGGCCGTTTCATCAATAACTTCTGGAGATTCTACTTCTCCAAATGTCTCAAGAATCTTTTTCCACCGAGTGGCGACTCACTGTTGTCTTCTCCGACTCCGAGAGCTTTGTGAGTCTTCTCCTCTTCTTGGTTTTCACCAGAGGAACGTCTGGTTCCACTTCCTCTGGCTCGTCGAAGGTAACGGCCTTCGGAGACTTTTTGGAGGTTGCTGCCCTTCTTTGCTTGGCGCCTCTTTTTTCTTCATTCCCCGAGAAGGTATCGAGGTTCCTTCTCCATCGCGGCCGCAGGGGGGAGACACGGTTGCGGTGGCGAGTCTTTATTTTTCTTCTTCAGGCGAATCTTCTTTTCCAAACCGCATGGGCAACTTTCTTCTTTGGAGGGGAGGAGACAGCTGTTTCTTCTGGGTCAGCTGATTCCCCCTCGCTTGTATCCACCCTCTTGGCGTAAGCTCTCTTCTGAGCTCCAGAGAGATTCGATCGGAACATTTTCTTGTTTACATGGAACGCCTTTCCATGTCGAAGAGGTACTCCCATCACCTCCATCATCCGGCCAATTACCAGGCCATATCCTAGGGATCCTCCAAACGATCCATCTTCCTTGAAGGATTTATTCCCAATGTTTTGACAGAGTCGGCTGTATACAAACTCAGCCCAGTTGACTTTCTTCTCCTCCATGATCGCAGACATCACGATCAACTTAGTTTTGGACAGCTGATTAAAGCTTCCAAACTTTATGTCTATACACTTGGCAACAATATCCAGCAACTTATGATAATCTTCCTTCAGCAGCTTCTTGTCTGCTGTATAGACAATTTTAGCAGCACATTCAGGTTTGGCCACCTCCTTCCACGCAGCAGCCAAGTTAACATCAGCTTCACAAATCTCCGGCACGCCTTCCGCCGGCAATAAGCAGTGTTCTGCCAAATCCTTGGCAGTGATGGTGAACTCCTTTCCATGAACAGAGGACTTGATGCCCTCATCGTGAACTTCAGCGTTCACATAGAACTGCGCAACTTCTTCCACGTACGTCATCTGAAACTCCATCGATAGAAAAGGTTTCAGACCAGATTTTTCGATTGATGCGGCTATCTTCTTTACTAGGGTTTCATCTGTACCCTGTTTGATCATACCTTCAAAATCCACCGTAGAACCAGTGTGGATTTTCTTTCCCAACTTGACGAAATCATAAGTAGGTGCCATTTGTCTGAGTTTTAACGATCAAAACTTAAGAAATTTGCCTTGAAGATTGATAGGGTTTTGAGAGAAAATGTCTTTCTTTGCTTTCGAGAGAGATGAACAGTTTTGGTAGTGTGGGAGAGAAATGGGCAAAAATGGTATATATGTGGGTTATGAAAGGACGTGATTTCGGTTTTTGAATTTTGATCAAGATCGACGGTTCAGGTTCAATACGCCGAATGACATTTAATTGCCCGCATTTAATGCGGCAGCATTTATATCCAATCATATGCTTTGTCGTACAACTTTTGACTCGCATTCGGTCATTATTATCTTGACGCGTCATCTTAAAACATTCCCGCTTCTTAAAAACGACTGCGTTTTTGTCATTTTGCTCATTAATTAACTCAGCTTGCATCTTAGCTGATTTGACTCATCTTCTTTCTCCTCACATAGTGACTCAGCTGTCAGCTAACTCAATACAGCTGACTGCCCGACATGGCTGATTCACTTAGCTGACTTATCTCTCGTTTCATCTCCTTTCTTTGAGTCTTGTGAGTGTCAACTCAGCTCAATCAACCCTAGCTCATGCTTAAGTTCTTCAAATCTTGATTCACATAATGGTTTTGTGAAAATGTCAGCTAACTGTTTATCAGTTGAGATATATTCCAAAGTGATGTCTTTCTTTTCAACATGATCTCTTATAAAGTGATATCTGACATCAATGTGCTTTGTTCTTGAGTGCAATACTGGATTCTGAGTGATTGCAATAGCACTTGTGTTATCACACATAATTGGAATCTATTTTTCTTCGATATCATAATCTCTCACATTTTCTTCTCATCCATAAGACTTGGGCACAACAAATTGCCGCGCCTATGTATTCTGCCACCGTGGATGTGGCAATTGAGTTTTGCTTCTTGCTAAACCAGAAACCAACCTGTTTCCAAGCATTTGACATGTACCAGAGGTACTTTTTCTGTCAACTCTACATCCAAATAGTAGTCGAACTGAGTATCCAATTAGCTTGAATCCTCCTTCCTTTGGATACCATAAGCCAACTTCTTGCTTCCTTTCAAATATCTCAAGATTCTTTTGTCAGAGTCATGTGGCTTTCTTTAGGTGCAGATTGGAATCTTGCACATACACCTCTTGAAAAGGTTATGTCCGCTCACGGGCCGTTAGATAGAGCAAAGATGATCCAATTAGTGCTCAGATCTTGTTTGATCCATAGGCTTGCCATCCGCATCCATGTCCATCTTGACTGATGTGTTCATTGGTATTTTCACAGAAGACTTCTCTTCCATACCAAATTTCTTCATTAAATCTTTGGTGTACTTTGTCTGACTTATGAAGGTTCCATCCTTCAGCTGTTTGACTTGAAGTCCTAGAAAGAATGTTAATTCTCCCATCATGCTCATTTCAAATTTGCCTTGCATGAGATTTGAGAATTTGTCACACAGCTCTTTGTTTGTGGATCCAAAGATGATATCATCCACATATATTTGAACAAGCGAGATACTCTCTCCATCTTGAATTCTGAAGAGTGTTCTGTCCACCTTGCCTTTGGTGAATCCATTATCTGTCAGGAATTGAGATAATGTATCATACCAAGCTCTTGGTGCTTGCTTCAATCCATATAGAGCTTTCTTGAGCTTGTACACCTTGTCTCCAATGGTCTTTTGTTCAAAGCCTGGAGGTTGTTCCACATAGACTTCTTCCTCTAAAAGTCCATTTAAGAATGCACTTTTCACATCCATCTGATATACAATGAAGTTCTTGTGTGCAGCATAGGCAAGAAACATTCTTATTGCTTCTAATCTTGCAACAGGAGCAAAGGTTTCATCAAAATCTATTCCTTCTTCTTGGCAATACCCTTTGGCTACCAATCTTGCGTTGTTTCTTACCACAGATCCTTCCTCATTCATCTTGTTAATGAATACCCATTTTGTGCCAATGACATTTTGATGAGTTGGCCTTTGTACCAATTCCCATACTTTGTTTCTCTCAAATTGATTCAGCTCTTCTTGCATAGCTTGAATCCAATGTGTGTCATCCAATGCTTGTGACACATCTTTTGGCTCTATTTGGGAAATAAAACAAGTGAACATTGCTTCTTGTTAAGCTCTGGATCTGGTTCTCACACCATCTCTCACATTTCCAATGACTAATTCTGGTGGATGATCTCTCAGCCATCTCACATCAGGTTGGAGTAAGTCAGCTGGGTTCATTCGTCTTGCAGCTGTGTTCCCTTGAGCAGCTCTCTCATCATCACTTAGCTGCAAATTCTCCAACTGTCTTTGAGATTCAGCTATCTCATCTTCATCTTGATTAATTACTCCAGCTTCAGCTTCAACATAGGGACTCTTCTGCATGGTTGGCTGATTTAGCTTATCAGCTAACTCTTCAATGTCTTCTCCATTTACATTAGGTTCATCAAAAACCACATGGATAGACTCTTCTGTAACCATAGTCCTTTTGTTCAGCACTCTATAGGCTTTGCTTTCAGCTGAGTATCCCAAGAAGATACCTTCATCAGCTTTAGCATCGAAAGCCTTTAGATTATCCTTGCCATTGTTGTGAATGAAGCATTTACATCCAAATATTCTAAAGTATCCAACATTTGGCTTTCTCCCTGTCCATATTTCATAGGGAGTTTTTGTCAGCTGTCTATTGATCATGCATCTATTCTGAGTGTAGCATGCAGTGTTAATTGCTTCAGCCCAAAATCTTTTAGGCAATCCAGCTTCAGCTAACATGGTTCTTGCAGCTTCCTTGATTGTTCTGTTTCTTCTTTCAGCTACTCCATTCCATTCTCACGGAGTCCTTCTCACAGAGATAATTCGTGAGCAATCCCATTTTCAACGCACATCGAGTTATTATCCCATTGACAAACTCGATTCCTCTATCGATCTTATTTTTATAATGGTTTGACTCTTCTCATTTTGAATTCTCTTCATCACCGTGGGTAACCTTTGCAAGGTTTCTTCTTTTTACACATAAAGATTGTCCAGTGTATCTTGAATAATCGTCTACCACCACTAAAGTGTATTTCTTTCCACTTATGCTTTGGGGTTCAACAGACCAAATAAATCCATGTGCGGCAAATGCGATCCTTGTTGATGAAGAATTGGACTTCTCTTTGAATGATGATTTGATCTGCTTTCCCATCCGCATGCATCACATACACTTTCCTTCTTGTTCATCGAACCGCAATCCTCAACAAGATGACTCCTTGCAAGCTTGTTGATTGTCTTGAAGTTCAAATGACTCAGCTTTTTGTGCCACAGCCAACTTGATTCGGCTGTGCTCTTTGCTAACAGACAAGTGCTTGGTGTTGCAGTGGACCAGTCCACCACATACATATTCTTCTTCCTTGATCCTTGCAGCACCACTTCATTTGATTCAGCATCCTTGATTTGGCACACTCCCATATTGAATCCAACATTGTAGCCTTTATCACATAGTTGGCTGATGCTTAACAGGTTGAAGTTAAGGCCTTCAACGTATGCAACATCTGTGATTTCTAATCCATTTCTCTTGATGGATCCTGTGCCTTTGATTTCCCCTGGAGCTTCATTACCTCCAAATATGACTTTTGCGCCTCTAATCTCCTTGAATTTTGACAGATTATTCTTGTTTCCTGTCATGTGTCTGGAACAGCCACTATCCATGTACCAGGTTCCTTGGCACTCACTCGTTTCCTTGAACCCGCAATCAAGGAAATTAGTTTTTAGGTACCCATACTTGTCTGGGTCCTGGGGGGTAGTGCTGTAAGATGATCCAACCAACCTATAGCCAAATGACTTGACTCTAAGAGGTTGCCATCTATCTGTGCCATAATCATAATTCACTTTGGCAAATTGCTTGGGGGTTTTAGGTTCATACAGCTGTCTCTTTTGTCTGTATGCCTGTGTGTGTGTTTTAGCAATTTCCTTCTTTGGGTAGTTGTGATATTTCTGAGTGAAGTGCTTGGGTGCATATGTGTGCTGATGATGGCTCTTTTGTCTTTGGAATGGCCTTTGCTGAGTTCTAGGCCTTTGCCACTTGGGCTTGTATTCCATAGGTTTTTGCTGATATTTCACATTGTTCCAATCAGCTTGGCTTGGGTAGTTTCTACCATTCCCATCATATATGTTCCTTTTATAGAATTTCTGGGGGTTTTTGGTAGCTCTGTTTCTTCTTTACAGAGTATTGTCTGTTTGGAGTTTGCTGAGGAACTCTGCTGGATATCTTCTCAGCTGTCCTCTCAGCATACTCAACTGGTTGCTTTCCTTTTCATTTATAACCAAGGCCAGTTTGCTTGTGATTGTGCTTAGGAATAAATGTGTGTGCAACATTTGGTGTTTTGGATTTTTGAGATGCTTCATTGCTTGAAGATCCCTTTTCCAAAATCACTCTGGGAGTTTGACTATGCACAAAGGAATTGAATCTATGCCTGCCTTCTTATCTCCACATTCCTTTTGGCTCATGATAAGGTCATCCAATGATTTAGATGCCTTAGTGAAAGAAGCAATCACATTTTTGAGGTCATTTTCTCTTTTCTCTATAGCAGCTATTTCTGCTATTAGTTTGGCGTTGTTTGCCTTCAGCTCTTTGTTCTCAAAAGCTATGTGACTTAGAGAACTCGCTCCTTAGTCACCGTGAGTTTTGGCTTTTGAAAGCGCTATTTTCCTCATTTAACAAAGTGTGTGTGAGGATTTAATGTGCTCAAAGTCTTTCATCATTTTGCCTAATGAATCATAAAGATCAGTGGGTGATGAAGTGTGTGTATCACAATCACTATCACTAGAATCTGAATGAGATGAGTTAGAGTGTACCTCATCTTCATGTTCTGATTTGTCTTGTTCTTTGGCCATAAGGAAGATCAAGGCTTCTTCTTCAGAGTCACTTGACTAGTCATCTTCACTACTCTCTGAGTCACTGTCTCTCCCTTTAGACTTAGTTGTTTAAATTGCTCAAAAGCTAACATTGCTCTTTTCTTTTCTTGTCTTCTTTCTCTGAAGACTTTCCTTTCTTCTTCATTCCTGTATTTATTGACTACAGGATATGAACAGTCAATAGCAAAGTGTCCTGGTTGTCTGCAATTCCAACACAGGTTCTCAGCTCTTTGATCAGCCTTCTCGATTCTTGGGTTATCAGCTCTTTGGTATCCAATCTTTTGATGCTCAGCTCTCTTGGGAGGCCTTTCTTTCCTTGACTTGAAGGGTGCTGAATGTCTTCTGGAGGTCTCACCCTTATTCCTCTTGTAGTTCTTATTAAAGAACTTATTGAATCTTTTAACCATCAGGGTTATTTCCTCCGGGTCAATGATTTCTTTGGCCTCAGCTCTCTTGCCATCCTTGACTATTAGTGCAGCTGTTTTGGGTACAGCTGTCTCTTCTTGATCTTTTCTTCTCAGCTCAAATTCATAGGCTTTGAGATCTGAGAATAGCTCATGATTGGATGTCTTAGATAGATCCATTGAATGCCTGAGAGCCATGGTCTTCATTTCCTATTCAGCTGGGAGGCTTCTTAGTATCTTCATACACATCTCCTTCTGTGTGTATTCTTTCCCAAGAGCTGCAAGCTCATTTGTGATCTCAGTGAATCTTGCATCTAGTTGATCCATTGCTTCACCTGCAAGCATTTTGAAATTGTCAAATTTTTGTACAGCAACAGACAATTTATTTTCCTTAATTTGCTCAGATCCTTCACAAATTAAAGTTAATTTATCCCATATTTCTTTGGCTGTCTTGCAAGATTTGACTTTGTTGAACATGGCTTTGTCCAATGTCTTGTAAAGTATATCCTTGGCCACATTGTCAAGGTTGTATCTTTTTCTGTCATCATTTGTCCATTCAGTCCTTGATTTTTCAACCATAGCTGGTCTAGGAGGGGCAGCCTCCTCTCCTTCACCGCAGCACTTGCCCTGTGTTTCACCTTCATTATTTGCAAAGTGGCCCATCCTCTATCACTATCCACATCTCATCATGTAAAGCTGATAGATGAGCCTGCATACGTATTTTCCAGTCATCAAATTCCTCAATGGTGAACATAAGAATGCGTGTCAAATTTGCTTCCATGATAATAACTTTGCAAGTGAAAGGAGTTTTAAAAAGACAAGTGTTAAAATTCTCTTTTGAGAATTTAGAGATCTAGTTCAGTAACCATTGCGGAAGGCTCAATGAACCAACCGCTCTGATACCACTTGTAGGTCCAAAGGGGTGCGAGTGTAAGGTTTAGAAGGGGGGGTTGAATAAACCTTACCAACTTTTGCAATTTTAGTCCTTTTAAATAAATACAGAGTTAAATTCACAAACTAGGTCATGATGGACAGCTAAGTTAGTTAACCAAAGAGTTAGCCACTCAATGACTGACTGAGCCGTGTGAGAATAACTCACCGCTTAGTCTAATACTTAACTTGACCGTGATAAGATTTTCATTGGAAGACTTAACACCCTTGAATTTGGTTTAAGTTTGTTTTAACACTTGGTTTTAGCACTTGTTAAGTATCGCTGGATAGCAAATTTATCAAAGATATAAAGTAATATGCGAGAAATAAAATGCTTGAAATGTAAATGACACAATCAATTTTATAGAGGTTCAAGATGGGGTAATTCTTCTAATCCTCTCTTCTCCAACTCCTGGAGGAATCCACTAAGTATTGATCGTAGTACAAAGTGGTTATCACCCGTATGCAAGTCTTGATCACACAAACGATTTTGATCCTTTGGGACTCGGTTGAGATGCCTTGGTCACGCACTGGCTTCTCGTGACGACTCGGCTTCTTCACAGGCGCTTGCCTTGCTACTACAGCTCACTTGCTCAAGTTTCTTGGATTTGATCACGAAGCCCTCCAAATAACTTAAGCCTGGTTCGACCTTGAACCTTTCTACAAACCTCCTTGGAATGTAGACCCCTTTTGATTCTTCAAAAGATTTCCTCTTCAACGGTTTGAAGTTGTCTTTCCTTCACGACTTAGTGTTGGATTGATTTCCTTCAAGTTTAGGCTTGAGGATTTGACTTGTATATTTTGAGAATATTTTGCGGAGTTACGATTCTTGATAATTTCTTGAATGTTCGTGGGTTCGTAACCTCTCTCGAATGATTCCTCGGCCTTTTATAGTGTTCTTTCCAAAGTCCCCCGTTGAAGAGATAGGTGATTTTCAAAAGACACTTTAGTTCGTTGGCTTGTCTTGTTGCGATCCTCGATGTTGACATTTCCTCGTATTAAATGAATGTCCACTTTTCGTAGTCCGACACAGTGCGATCTTCCCATTGGTTCATTCCTTTTGCACGCTCGATTAAGCACTTTAAGCATGGCGGCATGGAGGTATTACTTATTTAAGTAATCTTCTTGACTTACAACGGGATCCTTTTCGGATGTCTTGACTTGACAGCTTCTTTCAACTTTCCCCCAGGTGACTTGAGTCGACTTCCAATCATGGATGACTCATCCGGTCACTTCAACTTGAGACTTGGCTATCCCGAGTTGACTTGACTGACCCTTAACACAGCTGTATCATAGCTGATACTTCTTCAGTCGAGTTCTTGTCTTCTCTTCCTTGCCATACTCAAATTTTTCACGGTAGTCTTTCCTCTAGTCTTGATTGTCTTCTTGCATATCCAGGCATAGTGACTGACTCGGCTAAATGCCCTATCAATTACAATGCATTTTACAAGGAAAATGGGGTGCCAACTTTCTAGTCTAAGTTTTACATGGCATTCATCAAAATCTAAACAATAAATTTCCCAACAATTTCTTTCTTCACAACTTCCATCATGGGTGGATTCAGTCGACGTTGAGCTTGTCTTGAAGGCCTACTCCCATCCTCCATTAGTATCCTATGTGTGCACGTGGAGGGGCTTAATCCCTTGATATCTGCAATAGTCCAACCGATGGCCTCTTTAAACTCTCTAAGAACTCGAATCAACTTTTCTTCTTCCAAATCGGAGAGTTTGTTGGAGATAATGACAGGAAGGGTCTCTTTTTCTCCCAAGAAAACGTACTTTAGATGACCCGGAAGGGGTTTGAACTCCAATTGTGGTGCCTGCACACTCGAAGGAAGAAGTTTAGTACGAGAAAGAGGCAACTCAACATAAGAAACAACATGCTTCAAAGATTGAAGTGAATCGAGTGCATGAATTGTCTCTAATAGGTCAAAATCGAACTCGAACTTCTTCATTAATCCTTGAGAATTTTCGGAAGTGAAATTCCTACTAAGTGCAATTTTCAACTTATCACCATCACTCAAATCAAACATTTTCTGGGCCAAAGGTTCAATAACATCCATAACAAAAACAGAAGATACATCACTTGGATATCTCATGGCATCATAAATATTAAATTTAATTACTTCACCATCAAATTCCATTGTAAGTGTACCATCATGCACATCGATTTTTGTCCTTGACGTTTTCAAAAAAGGTCTACCCAATAAAATTAATGAGCGAGATGAATTATCTTCTTCCATATCAAGCAGATAAAAGTCAGCAGGAAAAATCAATTCGTTCACTTGCACTAAAACATCTTCCAAGACACCTTCTGGATAAACATTAGATCTATCAGTCAGTTGAATAATCACACCAGTTTCTTTCAATGCCCCAAGATTCAAGGATGCATAAATTGATAGTGGCATGACATTTATGGAGGCTCCTAAATCTAACATTGCTCTCTCAACTCTAACATTACCAACTTTGCAAGGGATAGTGAACATACCTGGATCCTTGCACTTAGGAGGTAATTTTTTCTAAAGTACAGCTGAAACATTCTCACCCATAATGACAAATTCATTACCTTTTAACTTTTTCTTGTTGGTGCACAACTCTTTGAGGAACTTGGCATATCGAGGTACCTGTTTAATTGCATCAAGTAAAGGGATATTTACCTCGACCTTGCGAAAGGTGTAAAAAATCTCATTTTCTTCATCCTCCTTCTTAGATTTAGATAATCTAGAAGGGAAATGAGGGAGTGGTGCCAAAACTTTCGGTTGCTCCCCAGTAGATTCTTTTTGCCGCTCAGGTTGAGATGGAGGAACTGCAACTTTTTTTTCAGTTTCTTCTTCTAAAGTGCGTTTCTGAGTTGGCTTGGGAGGATCCTTCAACTCGGTTCCACTTCTCAAGGTAATTGCACTAGCATTCTGTTTTGGGTTAACCACTGTCTGAGATGGCAATTTACCCTGAGATTCAAGTCGACTCACTGATGAAGCCAATTGACTCATTTGATCTTTCAGTTCCTTGATGTTCGTCCTTGTCTCTTGTTGAAATTGTTGTGTATTGATGGCAAGTGACTTAACAATTTCTTCAAGAGACGAACTTGAGCCTGAAGAGGGTTGTTGTTGTGATGGAACAGGCTGTCTTGGTTGGTAGTTTGGGAATTGAGGTCTTGGTGCATAGCTAAAGTTAGGGTGATCCCTCCATCCTGGATTATAAGTATTCGAGTAAGGATCATATTTCCGTTGAGGTGGGCCTGGGAATCCCCCAACTGCATTAGCTTGCTCTTGAGGTTCATCTTGAAGTGTAGGACACAAATGCATTCGATGTCCAATATCAAGCACAAATCCCACAAGTCTTGACCTCTTGAGTGTTTCCTGACCATTTGTTGAACGAGTAGTCGGATTAGCTATTTGGTTTTCTAACGAAGATACATTCACCTCATTTACTTTTCTTTGATATGTATCTTGTCGGAATCCAAATTGCTGTGAGTTGGCTGCCATGGTGGAGATCAAATCTCTCGCTTGACGAGGGGTTTTATTCACTATAGCACCTCCACTTGCTTTGCATCCATCATTCTTCTTTCCATAGATAACATTCCCTCATAGAAATCTTGGATGAGAAGTTGTTCGAAATTCCATCTTTGAGGACAACTTGCACACGATTCTTGAATCTTTCCCAATACTCGTGGAGGTTTTCAGTATCTCTCTGTTTGATCCCACATATCTCACGCCTGATACTTGCAGCTCTTGAAGCAGGGAAGAATTTGTCAAGAAACAATCTCAACATCTCCGTCCATGTGGTGACAGACCCAGGAGGTAGATAGAAAAGCCAATCCTTTGCTCTTTCACATCAATGAGAAAGGAAAAGCTCGCAGCTTTAATTTGTTCCTCCGTGACTCCTTGTGGCTTCAAGCTAGAACACACCACATGAAATTCTTTCAAGTGTTTATGGGGATCTTCATTTTCGTGTCCACGAAATTTTGGAAGAAGATGGATCAAACCCGACTTCAACTCAAAATTTGCTTCAATGGTCGGATATGCAATGCATAATGGTCTGGCTGTCTATGTCTAGGGCCGCTAATTCCCTCAATGTTTGTTCCTGGTTTGCCATATCTTGCTCGACTTGAATCACTAGATGAATCAATCGAATCAAGGACCAAATCAATCCGGGGATGACGGCGAGGCTTCTTGTGTGTTTTTGAGTTTAGTTTCTTTCCTCGGTCGTTTTGCCGTCTTCTCGATCTCTCGGATTATCTTTAAATAATTCTCCACGAGAGAAGAACGAGGCATCAAACAAGTCTATTAAGAAAAACCAATCCACGCGACGGCGCCAAAATTGGTGGGTGTCGAAACCAACAATAATAAATACTTGCTCTTCAAATAATTAATTTGTAGCGGCGATGAGCAAGGTCGAATCCACGAGAGATTGGCTAGACTAAGTTTGATGCAATTCACAAAACAATGAAAACAAAAAGGGGTTTTGAGATTTTAGAATTAACTAAGATGAAAAGAACAAATAATATAAATGAAGAATAAATCGAGTTTATGAAATATCCAACCAAAGGAATAATCTCGAAATGGTTCATGGAATTGATCAACGATGCAAAAATAAATCCTTCAATTCTCTATCAAATTGGTTATGGTTATCGATGCGACCTAACAACCTATCTCTCCTTACTCGTTCGATAATTAGGATACGATCTCTAATTATTTCCCTAGCCAATAAACAATTCTAGATACGATCTTAGAATTTAATTTATCAACAAAGATTAAAATCTAGAGAGACCACCAATTCTAGCCAACAAACACACATGTAGGTTCATTTAAACTAGATTATATATCTCCAAAACATATATTGAAAACCACCTATGTAATCAAATATGTAATTTGCCACAACAATTAGAACAGATAAACAATTACGGATTTAACGTTCTAATTGGCGATATGCTATTTCGATAATTGAACAAAGGATCCTTTTTGTTGCAATTAATCAAACAACAATAATCAATAAGAAATGGAAGATATATAAATAATAGCGAAAAGAAGAAGTAAAATTAATTAGATCTCACAAATCGCGTAGAACCAAATCTTCAATTATCCTCTAGCCGGAAAAGTTGTTTAGCAATCCATAGACATAGTCGCCGGAAAAAACAAAATGAAAGCGAGAACTGGGAAAAACTAACGTCAGAAGAGAATGAGAGAGAGAGCTAGGGTTCAAGTCAAAAGTCAAAAGATGAATCCTAATCCTAGAAGGAAACGTGTTTTTTTAATTGGAAGAGAACATTCTCTCTCCAAAAATACACTCCAATAACAATCCTACCATACTTAGAACTCTTGAAACTAAACCAAAATATTAAAAATCTGATTTCTAAGGTAAGGGGGCGCCACTTTAGTAAAATCCCGCAGGTGTCCTAGCGTGCCCACGCCTTATACTGAAAGCTCTCACAGATGCGCTGTTTGAATAAGGCGTGCCCACGCCTTTAGCCAATAGGTATTCTGCTCTCTTAACTTCAACAAATCCGATTCGCCACTTCAACATCAATGAATTGGGTCCATTTTAGTCACTTTCCTCCACTTTCCTACAAGATATAAGAATCAATCAAAACCCACAAGTTAAGCTCAATCAAACATCAAAAGTATGGGCAAAATATGACAATTTCTATGTCATTTATGCGATCTATCATGCATTCAACTTGTTGGAAGAGATGGCAATGAATAGTTATCAATGGCCCTCCGAAAGAACAAATATGAAAAGGGTTGCTGAAGTCACTGATTCGGACCCAATTAAGGCATTGACAACTCAGATGACTGCGTTGACAAATCAATTGAGTTTATTGACGAAGGGAACTGAAGGAAATACGGGTGCAAGTAATGGGGGAGCTCCTCTAGATCCCATGGAGGAAACAAATTATATTAATAACTGGAATTTCAACAATTTCTAGAACAATCAGACTCCCACTCATTACCATCTGGGTTTGAGGAACCATGAGAACTTCTCTTATGCCAACACAAAGAATGTGATGCAACCACCGCCGGGGTTTAGTGTGACAAATGGTGTTATAAATTCTGAGGCTAAGCCATCTATGGAGGACATCTTCACATCGTTTATGAATGAGACGAGGAACCAATTTAATAAGGATGAGGCAAAGCTAGATAAAATCGAAAATCATGTCACACAATTAGCCAACACTATGGGGTCCCAAATGAAAAATCTTGAAACCCAAATTGGCCAATTAGCTACAATTGTTGGTGGGCAGCATCAGAAAGGCCAATTTCCGAGCAACACTGAGGTCAACCCAAAGGAGCAGTGTAAAGCCATTCATCTGAGGAGTGGAACGGAATACGAGGGGCCGAAAATCACTGAAAATACTGAACAGACGCAGGGGCGCACAACCCGTGCGCGACCGCACGGCCAGGTCGTGCGTCCTACAGGGACAACGACTGTTGTTCCGGGAGACGCGGAAACTGAAGCAAATGGTGATGTTGAGGCCGAGAAAGGAGTCGAGCACCATAATGCTGAACAAAAAGGGCTGAGAAGCTTAAATCTTCCTCTAACCCTGATCTTTCTAAACTTACTACTCCCCTTCCCTTTCCCCAATGTTTTCAAAAGAAAAAGTTAGATTCGCAATTTGCGAAATTTTTGGATATATTTAAGAAACTGCATATTAACATACCTTTTGCAGACGCATTGGAGCAGATGCCCAATTACGCTAAATTCTTAAAGGATGTCATGTCAAAGAAGCGAAAGATGACTGGTTTCGAGATGGTCAATCTGATAGAGGAGTGCAGTGCAATAATCCAGAGGAAACTACCACAGAAACTTAAAGATCCGGGGAGTTTTACTATCCCTTGTACTATTGGTGATGTTTTCTTTAATAAAGCACTTTGTGATTTAGGAGCAAGTATTAACTTGATGCCCTTGTCCATTTTCAAGCAACTTGGATTGGGAGAGGTGAAGCCGTCTACGGTCACCTTACAACTTGCGGATCGATCACTCACTTATCCGAAGGGAATCATCGAGGATGCACTTGTCAAAGTCGATAAATTCATATTCCCTGTGGATTTTTTGGTGCTGGATATGGAGGAGGACAGAGACGTCCCTTTGATACTTGGGCGTCCATTCCTGGCTATCGGGAAGGCCTTGATTGACATGCAAAAGGGAGAACTCACATTATGGGTTAATGATGAGCATGTTTTATTTTCTATCTATAAGGCACTACAATTTCATAATGGTGTTGAAAACTGTAATTTCATAGACGTAGTTGAATCTTGCATCGATGAGTACGTAGATCATACATTGTCTAAGGATGATTTAGAGTTTGGATTGACATATTCGTGTTCGACGTCAAGTTTGCTGCTTGATTTCGATAATCAAGACTTGTATGACTATGTTTGTGCTTTAGATAATATGCAGGAGATACCGAGAACCGCAAGAGGCGAACGCACAAAGAAAAATGTGCGGGAATTATGTTTGCAGAGGCGCACGACCCGTCTTGGAAACACGCCCTGTCGTGCGCATGGCCGAAAAGCAATTGAAGAACACG
Organism: Rehmannia glutinosa; assembly: GCA_016081115.2. Taxonomy (NCBI): domain Eukaryota; kingdom Viridiplantae; phylum Streptophyta; class Magnoliopsida; order Lamiales; family Orobanchaceae; genus Rehmannia; species Rehmannia glutinosa. The sequence goes on along the minus strand of JABTTQ020003092.1, from coordinate 721,759 downwards.
AAGAACGCACGACCCGTGCATCTGAGCACGAGCAAGTTGTGCGTGGGGCCGAAGGGAAAGACACAATTATTGAAGAGCGCATGGCCCGTGTGTTTGAGCACGGGCAGCCCGTGCGTGAACCTGAAGAACCCGTTTCGAACCCAGAACTCAAATACGCATTCCTTGGAGCAAATAACACGAATCCGGTAATAATATCACCCCTTTTAACTTCAGTTCAGCTCGATTGTAATGCATAAAATTAGAATGAAAGATGTCTATAAACCATCAGTGCAGAATCAAAGAAGATTGAACCCTATAATGCAAGAGGTTGTTAGGAAAGAGGTTTTAAAATGGTTAGATGCTGGAATTGTGTATGCTATTTCTGATAGTTCTTGGGTGAGTCCGGTACAAGTGGTACCAAAGAAAGGGGGGATGACTGTAGTTAGAAACGAGAGTGATGAGCTTATTGCGACTAGGATAGTTACTGGGTGGCGTATATGCATTGATTATAGGAAGTTGAATGATGCCACTCGTAAAGATCACTTTCCCCTTCCCTTTATTGATATGATGTTAGATCGCTTGGCAGGATTGGAATATTACTGTGTTCTCGATGGTTATTCCGGTACAACCAGATCATGATTGCACCGGAATACCAAGAGAAGACGACATTTACATGTCCCTATGGTACGTTTGCATTTCGCAGAATGCCATTCGGACTATGTAATGCACCAGCGACTTTTCAGCGATGTATGATGGCTATATTTCATGATTTTATTGAGAAAATAATGGAGGTATTCATGGATGATTTTTCTGTTTTTGGAGATTCTTTTGATCATTGCCTTGATAATCTTTCTCTAGTGTTGCAGTGATGCGAGGAAACTAATCTTTTTTTGAATTGGGAGAAGTGCCATTTTATGGTACGAGATGGCATTGTTTTAGGCCACCGAGTTTCTTCTGCAGGTTTAGAAGTAGACAGAGCAAAGATTGTCGCGATTGAGAAACTCCCACCTCCAACAAATGAGAAGGCCATCAGAAGCTTCTTGGGGCACGCCGGATTCTATAGAAGGTTCATTCGTGACTTTTCTAAAATCACCAAACCTTTGAGTCAGCTATTAGAAAAAGATACTGCTTTCAATTTTTCCGATGATTGTTTGCAGGCATTTGAGATTCTGAAGAAGGCTTTGGTGACAGCACCAATTCTTGTAGTTCCGGATTGGAGTCAGCCCTTTGAGCTGATGTGTGACGCCATTGACTTTGCAGTTGGGGCTGTTCTGGGTCAGAAAAGGGATAAGTTATTCAGAGCCATTTACTATGCGGCGAGAACTTTAAAAGATTACCCAATAGAACTATATCACCACTGAGAAGGAAATGCTGGCAATCGTTTTTGTGTTCGATAAGTTCCGATCTTACTTGATTGGAACTAAGACGATAGTCCACACAGACCATGCGGCGATCAAATATCTATTCAACAAGAAGGACGCCAAACCGAGACTAATTCGGTGGATCCTTTTGTTGCAGGAGTTTGATGTGGAAATCCGAGATAGGAATGGTTGTGAGAATGTGGTAGCAGACCACTTGTCCGGGTTAGAGTACAAGAAAGATGAGAAAGAGGGCACATATGTAATCAAGGAGGAGTTCCTCGATGAGCAACTTTTAATGTTACAGGCTAAATTCCCATGGTATGCACACTTTGTGAATTACTTGGTAGCGGGAGTCATGCCTCTGGATTTATCTTCCTATCAAAAGAAGAAGTTTCTCCATGACGTCAAATTCTATATGTGGGACGACCCCTTGCTCTTTAAGAGGTGCGCAGACACAATCATCAGAAGATGTGTGCCTCAAGAAGAGTAGGAGGGAGTTCTACAACAGTGCCATTCTTCACCTTCCGGGGGACACTTCGGTCCGACACGCACTGCAGCAAAGGTATTACAGAGTGGGTTATAATGGCCCACTTTGTCTAATAATTGCTATTTATATGGGCAGCAGTGTGATAGATGCCAGCAGATGGGGAACATTTCGAGACGACATGAGATGCCCATGACCAATGTGATGGAGGTCGAGCTCTTCGATGTGTGGGGGATTGACTTTATGGGTCCCTTTCCATCTTCTTCGGGTTATCAGTATATTCTACTTGCAGTGGAGTACGTATCTCAATGGGTTGAGGCGATTCCATCGCAAACAAATGATGCGCGAGTAGTGATGAAGTTCCTAAAGAAAAATATATTTACTCGGTTTGGAACCCCGAGAGCTTTGATTAGCGATGGGGGGGTCACACTTTGTGAATAAATTGATGAGCACTCTACTTGCAAAGTATGGGGTTAAGCATAAGGTGGCATTATCATACCATCCGCAAGCAAATGGGCAAGCAGAGGTAGCCAATCGCGAGATTAAGCAAATCTTAGAAAAGACAGTGAGTATAAATCGCAAGGATTGGGCTGTGAAGCTAGATGATGCATTATGGGCATATCAGACTGCATACAAGACACCATTGGGCACATCGCCGTATCAGTTGGTATTCGGGAAATCGTGTCACTTGCTCATGGAATTAGAGCACAAGGCGTTTTGGGCTGTGAAGAAGTTAAATTTTGACTTCAAAGCAGCGGGTGAAAAGAGGCTTTTGCACTTAAATGAGATGGAGGAGTTCCGGGATGAAGCCTATGAGAATTCCCGAATTTACAAGGAACACACTAAGAGATGGCATGATCGAATGATAAAAAAAAGAGAGTTTTTACCGGGTGAACAAGTTCTTTTGTTTAACTCGTGTCTTAAACTCTTTCCCGGAAAACTCAAGTCTCGGTGGTCGGGGCCGTTTGTGATTAAGAAATTGTTAAATCCTCCAAGAATAGTGGAATTGTTGACCCGGGATGGGGAGACGTTCATGGTGAATGGCCAGAGGATCAAGCACTATCTTCACAGAGATCAAAAGGAAGAGGTGACACGCCTCACTTTGCTAGAACCGTGATCGAGTATACAGGCATCAAGCTATAGACGTTAAATTTAACGCTTGTTGGGAGGCAACCCAATGGTTTGTTGTATTATTTTTCCCATGTTTTGTTTTTCCCTTTGATAGTTAGGATTTTTATTACTTTCCTTTAAAAAAAAATTATTTTTTTAGGAAATTTCAGAGTTGAGGTTCGGCACCCCGCACGGGCAGGGCGTGCGCCATACGCACGACCCGTGCGTGCTTCAGGGATTTTGGACTCAACTCACAGCACCCCGCACGGGCTGCCCGCGCGCCATGCGCACGGCCCGTGCGTGTTTGCAGAATTTCGACTAAGCTTGCGGCACCCCGCACGGGCTGCCCGTGCGCCATGCGCACGGCCCGTGCGTCTATCAGCTGAGACAGCAATAAGGTCACACAGAGCTATTTTTTTCACACTTTCAAAACCACCTTGCGCACAAAACACACGAGCTCTCACCCCTCTCAAATTTTTCGACGATTTCACTTGGAATTTCACTGCAAATTCAACACCCAAACTACTCACACACGAATTGGAGTCTCAAACTTGCTTTGGAGAGAGATTTTGTGTGAAAAGAGCACCTAGGGTTCCAATTTCGCCCCTTTCCTAATTTCTGAGAATTTCGGTAAGAACTTCAAGTTTTTCTTCGAATTTCTTGTAGATTATGACTTAGGGTTATATGTGGTGCTTGTTTTGATGAATTTGCCATGTTTTAGCTTGAATTATTCTATGGGGCATTTTATCAAACACCTTGTGGGGTTGATGAATTGAAGTATATGTGGTTGATTTAATGATGAATCTTGCATGAGCTTGAATAATTAGGGTGTTAGTGGTTATGATTCTCTGCAATTACATTGTTGTTTAGGCTTGGGAGCTTAATTGTTGATTAAATTGTAGGGAAGAGACATTATGCCGTATTTGACTTGTTTGTAATGAATTCATCGTGTTCTTGTGTTACTTGGCATGTTCGGAATCTCACATTTGTTTTGCTAGGTACATATTTGAACTTATGGCTGACCAAAGGAACCAACAAGGTCGGGGTAGATGCCCGAGGGGGGCCGCAGCCGCACGGTGGGAGGTACATCCAGATAGCCCCGAGGCGTATGGACTTATTCTGACTGAGGAGGATTTCCTGGAGCGCTGGAGTAGGTTGATCACCCGTTCCTTTAGACCAACGCGATATGCTGACGATGAGTATACCCAAGCCCTTGGGATACACGATGATGTTTGGCAGCTATTCGAACGGGTTGGGTGGATCGCGTTCATGCAAGGGCGGTGACCGACATATAAGAAACTAGCGCTAGAGTTCCTGAGCATATTGGACATATATGAAACGAGAGGGAACAATGAGCCCCAGGAGATACGTTTTCGACTGGGAAACGAGTGGGGGCGTTTATCTATCGCCCAACTCAATGAAATTTTTGGGGGTACCTACTAACGCCCCCTACAAGAACGCAGAACGCTACAACCAGTATGAATTCTGGCGGTTATTGGTTCAGACGCCGGAAACCGGCCCGATGCTCTATGAGGCACGATCGTCTAAGGCCTCATCACTCTGGAACCCCATTTTCCGCTATATTCAAAAGGTCACAGTTCACTCTGTCTACGCCCGACACAATAACGGAGGTATGCAAGTTCGGGAGCTATACCTACTATGGTGTATGCTAACCCATACCCCCTACAACACGGCGGCCCATTTTGTGGAACACGCCGTGTATGTGGCCAAGCAGGCCGCTGGAACGATACTGATTGGGGGAATGATCACCCCCGTTGCTCGGTATTTTCGTGTCGATTTGAGAGGCATGGAGCCCATTGAGGGCAGTCGGAGTATCAATATGAATGCCCTTCGCTAAATGAAAATCATAATAAAAGAAGAGAACATGACTCTCTTCCAGCAAAGGATTGGCACCGCCTTTCCACTTCCTAACCCGCAACTCACATCTGTGGTTGATGATCAGACTAATTGGTTGATGAACTCTGAGGTGCATACCAGAGTCATGGAAGCCATTCTTGCGCGGAAAAAGGAGGAGGGCATCCGGGTTGCCGGATGAGGATGAGTTGGCGATTGAGGCAATAGAGTATGACCGCCATGAGCAAGGGTTCCAACAGGGGGGTTTTGAGCAAGGGTTCCAACAAGGGATGCTAGACATACCGGAAAGCTCTCACCAAGGTGAGGAGCGTGGGGGGAAAGCTTACCAGGATAGACTGTTTTCTCTTGAGGAGAGTATGAGGCAAAGACAAGGATGATTTCCGCTGACACCAGGATGATTTCCGCGATCACGGGATGATTTCCCTGACACGAGAATGAGTTCGATGCCTTCCAAACGGAACAAGAGCAAAGGTACCAGGCACAGTAGCAGCGGGAATTGGAGATGTTGCAGATGATGCATCAGGTACAAATGTGGCACATCTCCCAGGGCCACTTTCCGCCGCCACCCCCACAGTGAGTCAGGTCCATTCCACATTTTTTTTTGAAATTCTATCTTCTCTTCTATGCGCTATAATTTCATTCAAGTTTGGGGGGAGAGATAGTTATTTTGATTGAAGGGTGTGGCGAAAAAAAAAACAAAAATATTTGCATTCATATAGTTGCATTTAGAGCATATATGTTGCATTGCATTAGATGTTTGTTTTCGATTTTAGCACGTTTATTGCTTTAGCACGTTTATTGCTTTATTAGGTTTTAGGGAGTGAGTTGACCGCTATTGTGTTGTTTGTTGTGATGTTGGGAACATTCTTCGGAACAGTTTGTGTTGTTTTGAATTGGGTGTTGAGCGTGAGTTGATCGGGTTGAGAATAGATGATATTGAGCATGTGAATATTGAAAACATGGTGTTATGCTTTGAATTACGCAATTGCAAGCCTGTGAGCTTTGAGCCTTTACTGCTTTCACTACAAGCAGTCTTGTTTGTTGATTGAGTGTGTCATTCATGTTGATTAGAATTCTAGAACTTGCTCTGGTATCTCTGTCGAGGTCACATGTTGTGTGCAATTTATGAAAATGATTTAAGGCCATTTTTGTTAAGCCTTTCAAGCCTTTGAGCCTGTTGCCTGATTTTTTTGATAGCCACATTGAATTTCCATAGTTAGCCAATTTGAGCCTGTTGCCTGATTTTTTTGATAGCCACATTTCAAGCCTTAACTTGATATATCTGTTACCCTAAACTTGAGCGTATAGCATTGAGTATGGGGATTGAATAAGGTTAAATAGGAGGATATCGAGAATTTAGATACTAGTGTGCATGTTGGCTGTTGGGAATAAAAGAAGAAAGAAAAGGAGGAAAAAGGGAGAATATTTACTCACAAAAGAGTCGAAAAAAAAAACAAAAAAAAAATCGACTGTATAAGTGAGTTGGCTGTAAGTAAACTGATAGGCTGAGAAATATGATGTAAGGCTAAAGAAAGTGAATTGTATGAAAAAGGGGAGAAAGGAGATGTGAAAGGTTGATAAGAATAAGAGGTGATTGGGGTAGCAGGTTTGGTTTGTATAAGAATAATTGATTGATTAAAAGAGGTGCTTACCAATCTATACGCTTGAGTTCGAGTCATTTTTCCCATATTTTCCTACCCTAACCAAAGAGCCTTCATTATAACCAAAAGAAAAGTCCTTTTTGATTTATGAATTGCATATAATCGAGTGGCGGAGATGTGAGACGATTTGCAAGCCTATGGTAATTCTTCAACATTGATATGATTTGAGCGAATACACGTCCCTTATTATTCTAGAGAGGAGAGTACACTTAATCCATGAGAGGCGTGATTCGAAGTATTTGCCATGGTTTTGATTGACTTATGCTCTGTGTTAGATATTCGAAGCTTGGTTGAGTTGTTGCTTGACGGCTATGGATAAATGACATGAATTATGATGTGTTGTTCTTGATTTGCCTTTCATTACTCCCATTTGTGTTTTGTCTTGTTTATAAAGCGTTGACTGGGACTGTCAACAGTTTAAGTTTGGGGGTTTGATTGATATGTGTTTTGCATGTATTTTGGGCTTCATTTGGGTTAGAATAAGTTAATATACATGCATTACTTGAGTGAAATGGGCTTTATTTCTGTTTTGTGGAAAAGGTGTTACCCTATGCTCGTTTTGTAGGAATTGAGTGATATTTATAGCATTTTGGCGACAAATCGGAGCATTGCGGTAAAAGACCGCCAATACGTGAAGTAACCTACGATGCTTGGAGTTGAATTAAGAAGAAGTCAGACGAACCGGGCGAGAAACAGAAAGAAACGAACATTTATCAGCTCCAGCAGGTGCGCACGGGCAGGGCGTGCATCCATAGCACGACCCGTGCGCCACACAGACTTGAGACTCAGCCCACGGCCTGACGCACGGGCTGGTCGTGCGTGATGCGCACGACCCGTGCGTCCCTTTAGCGCAAGAAAAATTCCTATGGCATTACGCACGGGCTGGGCGTGCGCTAGGCGCACGGCCCGTGCGTCTGTGCGGGAAAAACAGAGTTTGACAGATTTTAATTAGGTTTTGACCCAAACGAAGTATAAATAGAGACGAGGCGGCCACAAACGAGGAGACACTGATTGTTACCCTAGAAAGCAGAGAAAAGAGCAACTTTCCACCTGAGAATTGGAGAGATCGATCGAGGTCGCAACAACACACTTGAGGATTGAAGGTAGATCGAGAGATCATCGACGTCCCCGAGTCTTCGCATTCCATAGTATCTTTATTTTCAATTAGTTAAATATGAACATGAATAATTTGTCTATGAATTGTTTATTTCCCATTTCTGGCTAAACATCTTGTGATTCCCGGGTTTGGGAGTAGGTTAATGGATACTTTTATTTGAGGATTAATTGCAATTGAAGTTATTGTTTTCCAACCCTATTCGAGTACTTTGTTTTAATTCTTGTTTTATCAAAAGGCCTTTGGTTTAACTTGTTTTGATGTATTGATTCATAATTCGAGAGATGAGTTTCAATACTAGATCTTTGAGTACTTGACATGAATATTTGCAAGATTGAGAAGTCTGTGAATATTTGTGAGGATTTATAATCTTTTATGCTTTTGGGAGTTGGATATCTTATGTTGAGTAGAGATGCTAGCATAGATACTCCAATCAACGTTTTTACATGCATCTCGAGAGAGAGGGTAAAATACTTTTGTGATTGTTCTATAGGGAAGAATAATGATAACTTTGGTTGTGATTAATCTGATAACAAAAGGGAATATTAACTGAAACCATAGCCATGGAATCCATTCATCTCCTTGATCTTTCAATCAATCTTTACTTTGTCTTTTTAGGATAAATTCTTCTCTTAGTTTTATAAAACCAATCACTCAATTTCGATCGTCTGGATAAAAGTAAGACTATTACAATCCCAATACTTAGTACATTAATTTATTAGTCTCTGTGGATTCGACCTTGCTAACCCTATTCTATAAACTACACCGTACAATTGCGGTGAAGCTAAAAAATAAGGCGAAGAAGTTTTTGGCGCCGTTGCCGGGGACTAATTAAATTTTTAGTACTAATATTGCGATAAATAAAATTATTTTTAATTTAGACATTTTTTCTTTCTTTTTATTTTGTTGTTTAATTTTACTCCTACTGTGTTTGACTTGTTTTCTTTAGTTGGTTTAGGTAGTGCATGAACACTCGCTCGAAGCAAGGAGAATTATCACCGTTCATACCGGAGGTTGAGGCTTTTGCTAGGCGAATTAGTGTGGCTACTAAACGGGCAGAAAGACAGCAAGATCAGGTTATGGAGGACGTAGAAGAGAACAACGGGGGTAATAACGGAGGCAACAACGGAGGTAACAATGGGGCCAATAGGGTCATTAATGAGTTACGATACCAGGCGTTCGGCGATCGGCCCGCGCGATTCGCGATTACTTTCGCCCACAGACAAATCGCAACTATGGTGGAATTGCCAATGTCCCAATTAATGCGAATAATTTTGAGCTGAAACCAACATTGATCTCTATGGTGCAACAGAATCAGTTTGGGGGTTTCCCGTCTGAGGATCCCAATTCTCATCTTGCGAACTTCATGCAGATTTGCAACACAATCAAGATGAATGGTGTGACTGATGATGTTATACGTTTGCGCCAATTCCCTTTCTCTTTAAGGGATAAGGCTAGAAACTGGCTAGGCACACTAACTCAAGGGAGTGTGAACACTTGGGACGAACTGAGTCAGAAGTTCCTGTTTAAATACTTCCCACCAAGTAAGACACTACAACTCAAAAGTGAGATCACGCAGTTTAGACAGTTTGATTCTGAGCCACTGTATGAGGCCTGGGAGAGATTCCGGGATTTACTGAAAAGGTGCCCACAAGACGGTTTTCCAGAGGATCAGCAGCTTTGCTTCTTTTATAATGGGTTGATGGGACAGACTAGGTCGTTTGTGGATGCCGCAACAGGAGGTGCTCTTTTGGCCAAATTTCCACAAGATGCATTCAACTTGTTGGAAGAGATGGCAATGAATAGTTATCAATGGCCCTCCGAAAGAACAAATATGAAAAGGGTTGCTGAAGTCACTGATTCGAACCCAATTAAGGCATTGACAGCTCAGATGACTGCGTTGACAAATCAATTGAGTGTATTGACGAAGGGAACTGAAGGAAATGCGGATGCAAGTAATGGGGGAGCTCCTCTAGATCCCATGGAAGAAGCAAATTATGTTAATAACCGGAATTTCAACAATTTCCAGAACAATCAGACTCCCACTCGTTACCATCCGGGTTTGAGGAACCATGAGAACTTCTCTTATGCCAACACGAAGAATGTGATACAACCACCGCTGGGGTTTAGTGTGACAAATGGTGTTATAAATTCTGAGGCTAAGCCATCTATGGAGGACATCTTCACCTCGTTTATGAATGAGATGAGGAACCGATTTAATAAGGATGAGGCAAAGCTGGATAAAATCGAAAATCATGTCACACAATTGGCCAACACTATAGGGTCCCAAATGAAAAATCTTGAAACCCAAATTGGCCAATTAGCTACAATTGTTGGTGGGCAGCATCAGAAAGGCCAATTTCCGAGCAACACTGAGGTCAACCCAAAGGAGCAGTGTAAAGCCATTCGTCTGAGGAGTGGAACGGAATACGAGGAGCCGAAAATCACTGAAAATACTGAACAGACGCAGGGGCGCACGGCCCGTGCGCCACCGCACAGCCAGGTCGTGCGTCCTACAGGGACAACGACTGTTGTTCCGGGAGATGCGGAAACTGAAGCAAATGGCGATGTTGAGGCCGAGGAAAGAGTCGAGCACCATAATGCTGAACAAAAAGGGGCTGAGAAGCTTAAATCTTCCTCTAAACCTCATCTTTTTAAACTTACTACTCCCCTTCCCTTTCCCCAATGTTTTCAAAAGAAAAAGTTAGATTCGCAATTTGCGAAATTTTTGGATATATTTAAGAAACTGCATATTATCATTCCTTTTGCAGACGCATTGGAGCAGATGCCTAATTATTACGCTAAATTCTTAAAGGATGTCATGTCAAAGAAGCGAAAGATGACTGGTTTCGAGACGGTCAATCTGACAGAGGAGTGCAGTGCAATAATCCAGAGGAAACTACCACATAAACTTAAAGATCCGGGGAGTTTCACTATCCCTTGTACTATTGGTGATGTTTTCTTTAATAAAACACTTTGTGATTTAGGAGCAAGTATTAACTTGATGCCCTTGTCCATTTTCAGGTAACTTGGATTGGGAGAGGTGAAGCCGTCTACGGTCACCTTACAACTTGCGGATCGATCACTCACTTATCCGAAGGGATTCATCGAGGATGTGCTTGTCAAAGTCGATTAATTCATATTCCCTGTGGATTTTTTGGTGCTGGATATGGAGGAGGACAGAGACGTCCCTTTGATACTTGGGCATCCATTCCTGGCTATCGGGAAGACCTTGATAGACATGCAAAAGGGAGAACTCACATTATGGGTTAATGATGAGCATGTTTTATTTTCTATCTATAAGGCACTACAATTTCATAATGGTGTTGAAAACTGTAATTTCATAGACGTAGTTGAATCTTGCATCGATGAGTACGTAGATCATATATTGTCTAAGGATGATTTAGAGTTTGGATTGACACATTCGTGTTCGACGTCAAGTATGCTGCTTGATTTCGATAATCAAGACTTGTATGACTATGTTTGTGCTTTAGATAATATGCAGGAGCTACCGAGAAGCGCGAGAGGCGAACGCATGAAGAAAAATGTACGGGAATCATGTCTGCAGAGGCGCACGACCCGTGCGCCGGAACATGCTCTGGTCATGCGCATGGCCGAAGCAACAGGTGAAGAACCTGAAGAACGCACGGCCCGTGCGTCTGAGCACGGGCAGGTTGTGCGTGGGACCGAAGGGAAAGACACAATTATTGAAGAGCGCATGGCCCGTGTGTCTGAGCACGGGCAGCCCGTGCGTGAACCTGAAGAACCAGTTTCGAACCCAGAACTCAAGCCATTGCCCGAGCATCTCAAATACGCATTCCTTGGAGCAAATAACACGAATTCGGTAATCGTATCATCCCTTTTAACTTCAGTTCAGCTTGATAAATTGCTTAGGGTGTTGAGAAAACATAAGTCTGCGATAGGTTGGTCAATTTTTGATTTAAAAGGCATAAGTCCATCGATTGTAATGCATAAAATTAGAATGGAAGATTGCACCCTATAATGTAAGAGGTTGTTAGGAAAGAGGTTTTAAAATGGTTAGATGCTGGAATTGTGTTTGCTATTTCATATAGTTCTTGGGTGAGTTCGGTACAAGTGGTACCAAAGAAAGGGGGGATGACTGTAGTTAGAAACGAGAGTGATGAGCTTATTGCGACTAGGATAGTTACTGGGTGGCGTATATGCATTGATTATAGGAAGTTGAATGATGTCACTCGTAAAGATCACTTTCCCCTTCCCTTTATTGATATGATGTTAGATCGCTTGGCGGGATTTGATTATTACTGTTTTCTCGATGGTTATTTCGGGTACAACCAGATCATGATTGCACCAGAAGACCAAGAGAAGACGACATTTACATGTCCCTACGGTACATTTGCATTTCGCAGAATGCCATTCGGACTATGTAATGCACCCGCGACTTTTCAGCGATGTATGATGGCTATATTTCATGATTTTATTGAGAACATAATGGAGGTATTCATGGATGATTTTTCTGTTTTTAGAGATTCTTTTGATCATTGCCTTGATAATCTTTCTCTAGTGTTGCAGCGATGCGAGGAAACTAACCTTGTTTTGAATTGGGAGAAGTGCCATTTTATGGTACGAGATGGCATTATTTTAGGCCACCGAGTTTCTTCTGCAGGTTTAGAAGTAGACAGAGCAAAGATTGTCGCGATTGAGAAACTCCCACCTCCAACAAATGAGAAGGCCATCAGAAAGCTTCTTGGGGCACGCCGGACTCTATAGAAGGTTCATTCGTGACTTTTCTAAAATCACCAAACCTTTGAGTCAGTTATTAGAAAAAGATACTGCTTTCAATTTTTCCGATGATTGTTTGCAGGCATTTGAGATTCTGAAGAAGGCTTTGGTGACAACACCAATTCTTGTAGTTCCGGATTAGAGTCAGTCCTTTGAGCTGATGTGCGACGCCAGTGACTTTGCAGTTGAGGTTGTTCTGGGTCAGAGAAGGGATAAGTTATTCAGAGACATTTACTATGCGAGCAGAACGTTAGACAGTGCCCAACAGAACTATACCACCACTGAGAAGGAAATGCTGGCAATCGTTTTTGCGTTCGATAAGTTCCGATCTTACTTGATTGAAACTAAGACGATAGTCCACACAGACCATGCGGCGATCAAATATCTATTCGACAAGAAGGATGCCAAACCGAGACTGATTCGGTGGATTCTTTTGTTGCAGGAGTTTGATGTGGAAATCTGAGATAGGAAGGGTTGTGAGAATGTGGTAGCAGACCACTTGTCCAGGTTATAGTACAAGAAAGATGAGAAAGAGGGCATAGACGTAATCAAGGAGGAGTTCCCCGATGAGCAACTTTTAATGTTACAGGCTAAATTCCCATGGTATGCAGACTTTGTGAATTACTTGGTAGCGGGAGTCATGCCTCCGGATTTATCTTCCTATTAAAAGAAGAAGTTTCTCCATGACGTCAAATTCTATATGTGGGACGACCCCTTGCTCTTTAAGAGGTGCGCAGACACAATCATCAGAAGATGTGTGCCTCAAGAAGAGTGAGAGGGAGTTCTACAACAGTGCCATTCTTCACCTTCCGGGGGACACTTCAGTCCGACACGCACTACAGCAAAGGTATTACAGAGTGGGTTATACTGGCCCACTTTGTCTAATGATTACAAGACATGTCTTATTCAATGAATCTCAGTTTCCTTTTGCCTTATCTTCTTCTCTTCATTACTCTTCTACTTCTTCACCCAATTTTACTCAAATTCCTCATCCTCCTATTGTCGTTTCTTCTCCCACACTACATGTCCAGTTAACCAATCCTCTTGTGCATTCTCCATTTTCTCAATCTCATATTCCTTCCCCTTCATCCTCATTGATTCCATCCAACCTTGTTCTTCATCCAGATTATTCCACTATTCCACTTATTGTGGAGTTACCATTTGAAAGTAATGTTGCACCTCCATCCATTTCAACACCTCCACCACAACATTTGCCTACTGAGAGGGACACCACATGATTACCAGGCGAAGGTCGGTATTACTAAGCCTAAAGTCTATCAAGTCGTTATTGAATCTTCTCGTCACGTAACCCACTTCTCATTATGAGGCACTACAAGATCACAACTGGAAAGTCGCTATGACAAAGAATATAATGCCTTAATGAGAAACAATACTTGGACTTTAACACATTTGCCAGAAGGAAAGAACATCATTGGGTGTAGATGGGTTTTCAAAGTAAAGAAAAATCCTTATGGAAGTATATCTAGATATAAGGCAAGACTGGTAGCTCAAGGTTTTACACACGCAACATGTTTTGATTTTACTGAGACTTTTAGTCCAGTTGTGAAACCTACCACTATTAGAGTGGTTCTTACTTTGGCAGTCTGTAAATCTTGGAAAATTAAGCAACTTGATGTGGACAACTCCTTTTTGAATGGAGATCTAAAAGAAGAAATATATATGACACAACCACCTGGTTTTCAGGAAGAGTTAGAGGCTGGAAAAGTGTGTAAGCTTTCTAAGGCATTGTATGGCTTAAAACAGGCTTCTAGAGCATGGTTTGTGAAAGTTAAATTTGTATTATTGGCTCTAGATTTCACTTGTTCTAGGGCAGATTCATCTCTATTTTTCAAGGTCCAGAATGGCAGACACTTGTTCTTATTAATATATGTGGATCATATTTTAGTTACAGGTGATAATGAGAAAGATATTGATGATGTCATCCATCAATCAAGCAGAATGTTTTCCTTGAAAGATTTGGAAGAAATTCACCATTTCTTGGGCATTGAAGTTCATATAACAGCACAAAGATTGCATTTAAGTCAAAGAAAGTACATCAGAGATTTATTGAAAAGAGCACATATACATGATGCCAAAGGAACACCAACACCTATGGTATCTTCGTTACAGCTTTCAAAGTATAAAGGAAATCAGAATGTGAATGGGACTGAGTACGGGAGCCTTGTGGGAGGATTGCAATATGCAACAATTGCAAGACCTGAAATTGCTTAGAGTGTCAACAAAGTAAGCCAATATATGTCTTGTCCATTAGACACTCATTGAAAGGCTGTGAAAAGGATTTTAAGATATTTGGCAGGAAGTGTGGATCATGGATTACATGTTACTAAATCAACACAGTTGAAGATTACATGATTTTCAGACTCGGATTGGGCTGCAGACTTGGATGATAGAAGATCCATAAAAAGAACATGTGTTTATCTTGGGATTAATTTGATTTCATGGGGATCTAAGAAACAACATTCAGTTTTTAGATTAAGTGCAGAAGCAAAATATAGGAGTTTGGCTCAAGCTGCTGCAGAAGTTGTTTGATTAAAAGCATTACTTCAAGAAATGCAGATTAATACAGAAAAGATGCCAGTTATATGGGTGGATAATATAAGTGCTATAGTTATGTCATCTAATCCTATCATGCATGCTAGAATCAAACACATAGAACTTGATTATCATTTTGTAAGGGAGAAAGTTGCAGCTCAAATTCTGGAGGTGTTACATGTTCCTTCTAGTTATCAAATTGCAGACATTTTTACAAAGCCTCTTAGTCACCAATTCTTCACTCGGCTCAAAAACAAATTGGGAGTTGTGTCTTTGGCCTCACTCGAATTGAGGGGGGATGTTAACCATACCTCAGTCACCACATTCACCAGATGCATCCATAATTGTGATAAGAAGAATAAAATTGATAACAAGCAGCAGGTGAGAAGCAAAAGAGCAAATGATAAGTGCAGCCCTATTGAGCAAGATTGCGACAAGTGTATCAATCCTATTCTACATAGTACATAGTTGGTTACAAAGAATATGTTGAATAAGCCAATGAGAGTAAAAATCTATCCGTTCTTTGAGTGCTATAAATTGTACCCTGATGGCATCATTCTGTACCAAGAAAAATCATTCTCAGAATCCTAGCTATATTCATTAAGATATTAACAGAATCCCTGCAAAAGGTCTCTCTTTCAAGTCTCCTGTTGAAATACTCTCTGGACATAAACCAAACTACCAACATTTCAGGGTCTTTGGTTGTTTATGCTATCCATTTCTTAGACCTTATAATGCACACAAGCTTCAATTTCGATCTTTAGGCAGTACATTCATAGGTTACAGTCCTACTCATAAAGGTTACAAGTTTCTCCTACCTAATAAGAAAGTTATCATTACAAGACATGACTTATTCAATGAATCTCAGTTTCCTTTTGCCTCATCTTCTTCTCTTCATTCCTCTTCTACTTCTTCACCCAATTTTACTAAAATTCCTCATCCTCCTATTATCGTTGCTTCTCCCACACCACATGTCCAGTTAACCAATCCTCCTGTGTATTCTCCATTTTCTCAATCTCATATTCCTTCCCCTTCATCTGCTGATTCCAGTCAACATTCTTCTTCATCCAGTTATTCCACCATTCCAATTATTATGAAGTTACCAATTGAAAGTAATGTTGCACCTCCATCCATTTCAACACCTCCACCACAACCTTTGCCAGCAGGGGGACACCACATGATTACCAGGCTAAAGACTGGTATTACTAAGCCTAAAGTCTATCAAGCTGTTATTGAATCTTCTGTCACAGAACCCACTTCTCAATATGAGGCATTACAAGATCACAACTGGAAAGCTGCTATGATAGAAGAATACAATGCCTTAATGAGAAACAATACTTGGACTTTAACACATTTTCCAGAAGGAAAGAACATCATTGGGTTTTCAAAGTAAAGAAAAATCCTGATGGAAATACATCTAGATACAAGGCAAGACTGGTAGCTCAAGGTTTTACACAAGCAGTAGGTTTTGATTTTACTGAGACTTTTAGTCCAGTTGTGAAACCTACCACTATTAGAGTGGTTCTTACTTTGGCAGTCTGTAAATCTTGGAAAATTAAGCAACTTGATGTGGACAACGCCTTTTTGAATGGAGATCTAAAGGAAGAAATATATATGAGACAACCACCTGGTTTTGAGGAAGAGTTAGAGGCTGGAAAAATGTGTAAGCTTTTTAAGGCATTGTATGGCTTAAAACAGGCTTCTAGAGCATGGTTTGTGAAAGTTAAATATGTATTATTGGCTCTAGATTTCACTTGTTCTAGGGCAGATTCATCTCTATTTTTCAAGGTCCAGAATGGCAGACACTTGTTCTTATTAATATATGTGGATGATATGTTAGTTACAGGTGATAATGAGAAAGATATTGATGATGTCATCCATCAATTAAGAAGAATGTTTTCCTTGAAAGATTTTGGAGAAATTCACCATTTCTTGGGCATTGAAGTTCATAAAACAACACAAGGATTGCATTTAAGTCAAAGAAAGTACATCAGAGATTTATTGAAAAGAGCACATATGCATGATGCCAAAGGAAACACCAACACCTATGGTATCTTCGTTACAACTTTCAAAGTATAAAGGAAATCAGAATGTGAATGGGACTGAGTACAGGAGCCTTGTGGGAGGATTGCAATATGCAACAATTACAAGACCTGAAATTGCTTACAGTGTCAACAAAGTAAGCCAATATATGTCTTGTCCATTAGACACTCATGGGAAGGCTGTGAAAATGATTTTAAGATATTTGGCAGGAAGTGTGGATCATGGATTACATGTTACTAAATCAACACAGTTGAAGATTACAAGATTTTCAGACTCAGATTGGGCTGCAGACTTGGATGATAGAAGATCAATAACAGGAACATGTGTTTATCTTGGGATTAATTTTATTTCATGGGGATCTAAGAAACAACATTCAGTTTCTAGATCAAATGCAGAAGCAGAATATAGGAGTTTGGCTCAAGCTGCTGCAGAAGTTGTTTGGTTAAAAGCATTACTTCAAGAAATGCAGATTAATACAGAAAAGATGTCAGTTATATGGGTGGATAATATATGTGCTATAGCTATGGCATCCAATCCTGTCATGCATGCTAGAACCAAACACATAGAACTTGATTATCATTTTGTAAGGGAGGAAGTTGCAGCTCAAATTCTGGAGGTGTTACATGTTCCTTCTAGTGATCAAATTGCAGACATTTTTACAAAGCCTCTTAGTCACCAATTCTTCACTTGGCTCAAAAACAAATTGGGAGTTGTGTCTTTGGCCTCACTCGAATTGAGGGGGGATGTTAACTATACCTCAATCACCACATTCACCAGATGCATCCATAATTGTGATAAGAAGAATAAAATTGATAACACGCAGCAGGTGAGAAGCAAAAGAGCAAATGGTAATTGCAGTCCTATTGAGCAAGATTGTGACAAGTGTATCAATCCTATTCTACATAGTACATGGTTACAAAGAATATGTTGAATTAGCCAATGAGGGTAAAAATCTATCCGTTGCTGAGTGTTATAAATTGTACCTTGATGGCATCATTATGTACCAAGAAAAATCATCCTCAGAATCCTAGATATATTCATTAAGATATGGAAATACTAAATTTATTCTCTCTGTTTCTTGTTCT
Organism: Rehmannia glutinosa; assembly: GCA_016081115.2. Taxonomy (NCBI): domain Eukaryota; kingdom Viridiplantae; phylum Streptophyta; class Magnoliopsida; order Lamiales; family Orobanchaceae; genus Rehmannia; species Rehmannia glutinosa. The sequence continues at coordinate 703,733 of JABTTQ020003092.1, read as the reverse complement.
TTTAGCTTTCTTTTCAAACTCTAACCTCACCTTTATTATTGATGACCAGCCATCAACATTGGGTAGTTTCTTGTGGCTTTTTTCTCAATTGATGGCCAAAATGATTGCTAAGAAAGGAAAATTAGATGGCCCAGAATCAATCAATTTAGAAAAGAAATAAAGACTAGAAAATGCTACCACACTCGTTGTATTTATGTTGCTCCATATGTTTTCAAGAGTTGGTGGTCCTAAATTTTCTTGCTCGGAGTTTTCCTTGTTAAGAAAGCAATGTCTGTTGCTAGTCCTGCAGTGCCTATAAAGGAAGATGGGGGTGTGGATCATGAAAGGTTGGACAGATCTATCCTTTATTTATTATTAAGGTAATTGTTACTTGAGAAACTGTTGAACTTTTGGCTCTATGAAATAGGCTAGTATCCATGCTCGCAGAACTTGGACAGAAAGGGGAATGTTGAAACTTGTTGGCAAAGTAGCTTTACTTTGGGGTGGATTACGTGGTGCTTGCTATGAGTTTAACTGAGAAGCTCATGTCATTTCTACGCATCGCTGAACGGCCATTGTTTCATAGGTGAACTAAATTATCGAATTCCTTTTCTGATCTATGTCCTGGCTAAATATGGGTAAATGGTGTTCACAAAAAAACGTGATTGCTTATTTTCTCAAGAGTGTGGCCTAAATATATTCATCTGTGAATTCTTTGAACAATACCATAATTTCTAGAGTTTTATGTTAAAAGACTTTCAAAATTCTATTGTGTGTGGACAAAATATCCATATTTATGGAGTTTGGTTATAATATTTTGTGGTTCTGAGCAATATTCAAATGGATTGATTTCTCAAATAATTCTTATACCATGAAAGGGAGTTTGAAAACCTCATATATAATCAACATTAAAATTACATTGTTTGAAGAATAACCCTTTTGATTCCCTTCTATACAGGAATGCTAAAGTGTGATACTTGGTAATCATGTTTGATAAGGCCTCTTTAGCGAGATCTTCTTAAGAATCCAACCCGATCCTCAGCTAGCCTGCACAAGACTTACCGGAGAGAACTCTGGCATGAGCACTCCGACGATCAAATTAGTAAGAGGAGAAAAGAGTATGTAAAAAGTGTATAAAAATATAAAAGCTTAATATATGTGAAAATAAGATGCCCTTGCTTTCTCACATTCCTCCTCCTTTTATACCCAACCTATCTTGTCCTTGATGTCTACGTGGCCGCCCTGGATTGGAGGTCAAAAGATGGTGGAAACTCGTACTAGGTCGACCAAAAGAATAAGTCATATCTGTCAGGTCGGTCCTGGAAGCAGTTACTTCATGTCGAATCGATCTCTCAGGGTATTAAATGCTGTCAGGTTTTCATTAAAGGATATTTAATGTTCGCAGATCCAGCTGACACTTAGTAACTTTAGTCAGGCCTGTTGCCCTCGATATCTAGTTCTGCATACCTCATCATCGTCTTCGTCTTTGAAGTCGAACTCTCCTACTCCATCTCCTGAAAAGAAGGCGCCATCTCTTGAGAAACTTATTCCATCTCCGCTACATGAAACTCCACTGGAAGAAACTCCCATAACTGCCACTAAGGAAATTTCTCCAAAAATTCCTCCCTCTAGTATAAATGTCAAGGAATCTGTCGTACCTAAAACTTCTGCACCTTTTACAACACCCCCTCCAACATCTCAGTCTGAACAGGGGAAATCTGATTTTCCCCCCAACGTCAACCGATATGGTGGTTTTCAAAAACTACCCTCTCCAGTTCATGCTATCGTACTCGGGGAAGAAGGTAACGCCATTGACATCGATGATTCTCCCAATTTGGACTTTTTAAAGGATATTTTTTGTCCAATTGGTCGTCCGGCTAGAGCCCCCATTCCCCGCCATTCTAAACGCCAATGAGGTTACTCTCCCAGTGTCTTTGAGGAAGAATCTTTTATAGATGATGTTATAGAAAAGAAAAGGCCTGGCATGGAAGAAGGCTCACATGCAGGGAGAGTCGATGTGGCTGAACCTACTCCAAATGTGCCGATTACAAGTGATTCCAAAGGGGATGATGGATCCTAATTTGTGGTGTCTCATCGACGTAAGCAACAACAAGATGAGCCTATGGAAGTCGAGCAACCTGGTGGTGATCCAGATGTCCTGGAAAATGTTAGTGAAAATGTTGCGTCACCTAGAGAAACATCTGATTCTGAATATGATCTTTCTGACCCTCATTTTGAATTTTTCTACAGTGATGATACTGCAGATCTCTATCATGTGTTAAATGGGCGTAAGTTCATTGAAGAAAAGGTCCGTGATCACACATCTTTTGGAAGGTACAATTTGAATATGTTTTTCATTCGTCGGAATCTTGTGAGCACTATTGATAGTTCCATGCCTTCTATTGAAAATGTGGTTCATGAATTTTATGCTAATTTGACTTATGACGTGGGCTTGAAATGATCCTCTAAATTTGGGAAGGTGTTTGTTAGAAATAGGATTTATGAATTCAGTTTGATGGTGATTAATGATTTCTTTAGGACTTCGGATTGTGAAGAAAGTAGTCAGTTACATGATTACAACTTGGTTATTAGGGTTTTAACTAGGAATGGAATGAATCAGTGGCCTGCACACCCTAAGAAATTCTCCTAATCTGCTTTGACTTCATTTTATGGGATGTTGTATGAAATTATTGTGTCAAATTGGATCCCATCTTCATATAGTTTGAGTGTCACAAGAGAACATGCCCAGATTATTTATTCGATTAGGAAAGGATTATCTCTAAATTTTCACCAACTGGTTTTTGATCAAGTCATGAGACATACTGAGTACCTTTTACAGTTGTGGCTTTGCCATTTCCTAGCACTATATACATGATCATGTGCTCTCAAGGCTTCGAAAAATTGCCCAGTGAATCATTCTCTTCACTCCCTAAAATGATTTATGTATCTCAAACTTGTGGATAAGAAGAAACGGGAAGTTAACCTGCCTTTTCATTTTTCTGATGATGAAGCAGCGGCTGAGGAAGATGTTCATCCAGATGTTCTACCAGATGTTCTGCCAAATGTTCCAGATATTTCTATTGACATCGCTGCTAATATTTCTTCTGCAGGATATGTCCATCTTTCTCTTGATTTTGTGCAGGGCCAAATCACTTTTGCTGAGCAACAGATTCAGTTCACACAACAGACTATATCCACTGCTCAAACCTCTATTCTCAATGCTCAGAAGCAGTTGGGCTATGTTGTGGCCTACAAGGAGCAATTTCTAATTTTTTATGGATATTAGTTCTTATAGTTCTAAACTGATTGTTTTTGGTACTAAAGGGTTCGATGTTGATCTTAATTAGGTTGAAGTTTTTTTCTTGGTAAATACATGAGTTTATGATGTATTATTTTCTACTAACTTGCAGGTATTGCAGGAAATATTATAACATTCTTAGTCACATTGTGACTAACATTTGAAACAAGGAATTCTCAACTTAGGGGGAGTTGGTTGTGTTTTATACAATTGGATGAACTTTATTAGTTTTGTCCACAAAAGCAAAATGGGAGATATTGTTAGGAATTTAATTCCTACATATTCAATTTTTAATGGATTTTAATTATATTTTATCTTTCTAGACTTGTTCCAAAATACAGAGTTTGAATTAATATGGAAAGATTTATTTTGTAAATATCTAGATTGATATATTGTGTAAGTTTTGGATTGTTCGTTATTTGCTAGGGTTCGGAAACTATTGTATGTTAGGACTCTTTGTAGATATTATCTTCTTTCCTAATATATAGAATCCTACTCCTTCTATATTTGTGCATGCTTTAATTTGTTTTCCATATACTTGTAGGACTCTTTGGACTTAAGAAATCCAACCTACATAAAGAGGGATCGACCATTCAGTTAAAAGACACGAAGAAGCATGACGTTTGAGAGAGCAATACACGAGAGATTCAGTCGAGAGAAAAACAACAAGACATTAAGCATAAAAGAGATTCACTGTGCAAGTGTTGTTCGAACTGTCTGCAACATTTAGAATAACACTTTGTTCAGTTTCAATTCATGTTGTGACTTTTTCGTCCATACAATTTTTCTTTGAGTATTAATGAGTTTTTCTCATAGTCTTTTGGACGAGCTAGTTTGCTTAAAATAAATCTACTCTATAGAAGTTTTTTTTTCTAGACTAGTTAATTCATTTACGTTCGAGTTGTAATCTGTATACATTCAACTAGTAATTTTGTGATAATTGGCACTTCTACAAGTTATTTATAACTTGTAGATAAAATTTTATTTGTTGTGTTCTTTTTCCGCTGCATGTTTTACAAAGTGTTGTAATATCTGGTTTAACACTTTTTCTAACATCTACTAAAATGAACGTTTTGGGACCTTAAAAACTTTCATAGTGTTTGATTAGAAAATTAGGAAATGAATCTTTTTCTAGCAATAGATAAATATCAAGACAGAATAAAACAAAATAGAAGGAATAGTTTTTTTAGTTTATAATTAAATGGGATAATTACAAAAACACCCCTGAGGTTTGGGCTAATTACAAAAAAACCTAGAGATCTTTGAAAATTACAAAAAAGTCCTTGAGGTTTGATTCCATCTTACATTTTTCCTGGTGATTTTCAAAAATATTTCAAAAAAACCCCTCACATTTACAAAAATATTATAGTTACCCCCTTACATTTAAGACAAAAATGAAACTTGAAGGGGTTTTTTTTTAATTTTAAAATATCTCTGGGTTTTTTTGTTATTAACCTGAACCTCAGGGGTGTTTTTGTAATTATCCCTAATTAAATTGCATGTATATTATGCAAAACTATTTTCTTAATTTTTCTTCCTCATTTTCGTATCTTGAACCACATGTTTATTCTTGCATGTGCATTTAGGCCTAAAGTTCAATCACTTGCTTGTGATTACAACCATTCTTCGAAACTCGAGAGGTGAGGAATCGTTTGTTCGGCCTCCTTCAATTTTATTTTTTGAAATCAAGAACTAAATTCATGAACACAAATCATTCTGCAAAGCAGTACAAAGGAAAGGTGGAGGAGTAATTCTCCACTCTTCGACACCAGACACAGAACTGGTCACTCTTGCTAAAGTATGGGCAACGTAATTCGCTGATCTCCTAACAAATAAACAAGAAACCATAGGCAACACACTAAGTAAACATCTACAATCCTTAATGATCCCACACAAATAAGAACCATCATCCATACCACCTCTAACGGCCCTGATTACTACCAATGATTCAGACTCTAATATAACTGGTGTAGCATCAAAATTCTTCTTCAGCCAACTAAGTGCCTCTCTAAAACTCAGCCCCTCAGCAATTGTAGCATCCATCTGGCCTCTCTTGCTTCCTTGAACAGCTGCAATAAAACTTCCCATGGAGTCTCTCAATACACAGCCATACCCCATTTTCTGCTGATTGGAAAAGACTGCAGCATCCACATTGCATTTAAAAGTACCATCCCCTGGTAGCTGCCACTTGATTGCTCCATTCGCTGCAAGCATATTCCATCAATGCAGTTCAGCCACCTGAGCATACTCCCATTTAATAATGTGGCACTCGCTGTATTTAAGACTTGAATAGCTGACTTGCCCCGTTGATTTGACACGATGCCATTTCGGTTTTTCCATAACATCCAAAGAACCATAATGAATAAAGGTTGCTGATCAATACTCAATGAAGCCCAAACAGCAGCAAACCAAGCATCAAAGGAAGTGACAGAACAATGTCCTATTCGAAATGGACACAAATTCCATACATGTTGTGCAAAGGAGCACAGGCTGAAGGTGTGGAAGGCAAATTCAGATTCAATATTGCAAGTAGGGCACACAGGAGAAACATCCACTCTTCTTATAATCAGGTTATCTCTTGTAGGAAGGCAATTACGCCGAGCACGCCATACCAAATTCTTTGCCTTTGAAGGGACCTTCACAGACCAAAGTTGTTTCCATAGAATATTTGGGAGCATAAACTGAGCAGCAAAAGATACAGAACATAAGTATTTATACCCCGACTTGACAGTGTAGAACCCTTTCTTATCACCAAGCCACATCCACTTATCATTGCCACAGCTCCTACTGATAGGGATGCTCAACATCAGCTGAGAATCCCTTTCATTAAAAAGCTCAGCAATTAAATCCTCATCCCATTGAAAAACTCCTGTTTTCATTAAATTATAAACCGAAATATGGGAGAGCTCTTCAGGTAAACTAGAAGAGATGAAAGCATTAGACTCATCCGGGAGCCAAGGATCAGACAAAACACTAGTACTCAACCCATTACCAATTCTAATTCTGCATTTAGAGACCACCAGGTTTTTAGCTGCAAGAATACTACGCCAAACAAAGCTAGGATTATGTCCCAATTGAGACTCAAAATAAGTGATATTAGGGAAGTACCTAGCTTTAAACACACGTGCCACCAAAGAATTTGGTTCAGAAATGGACTTCCAGGACTGTTTTCCCAAGAGAGCCAAATTAAAATCATGCAACCTTTTAAAATTAAGTCCTCCATAATCTTTAGGAACACAAAGCTTTTGCCATTTAAGCCAATTAATACCTTTTGAATCAGTTTGATTAGTACCCCCCAGAATGAATTCATCATAACCTCTAATTCATTGCACAAATCAATGGGCAAAAGAAATATACTCATGGCGTAGATAGGCACTGCCTGTGCAACAGTTTTCAAGAGGATCTCCTTCCTGACTCGTGAAAGAATCTTCGATTTCCATCCTTGAATCCTGGACCAAACTTTATCCTTGATAAAGGAAAAAAATTGCTTCTTATTTCTTCCAGCCAATGAGGGCAAACCAAGATAAAAACCATGATTCTCCAGTTGATTGACATTAAGCAGCTGACATAAATCGTATCGAACTTCAGATTTTGTGTTGCTGCTAAAAGATATTGAGCTTTTCTGAAAATTAATAAGCTGGCCAGAAGCTTTAGAGTAGACCTCCAGAAAATGAATCAAACGCGTACATTCCTCCACATTAGCTCGAAAGAACAGAAAACTGCCGTCAGCAAAGAATAGATGCGAAATACTAGGAGCAGCCCTAGCAACTTGACATCCATGAATCAACCCCCTACTAACATAATTATTAATAATTGCTGAAAGTCCCTCAGCACAAAGAATAAATAAGTAGGGGGATATCGGATCTCCTTGCCTCAGTCCACGGCTAGGAATAATAAAGTCGGACTCAAAATCATCGTGAATAACCTTGTACCTCACCGAAGAAACACAAAGCATCATCAAATTAACCCAATGAGGATGAAATCCCAATTTTAGCATCATAGCTCTTAGAAAATCCCACTCTAACCGGTCATAAGCCTTACTCATGTCGATTTGGAGAGCCGCAATACCATTTTTTCCTTGCCTTTTACGCTTATACAACACATTACACAAAGCAATAGGGCGTAGGTCTGTTATGACATCTGGATTTTTCTTCTTTGGAATCAGTACAATATGAGTATCATTTAATCCAGGAGGGAACGAACAACTATTCAGAAATTGCAAGCACGCCCCAGTCACGTCTGAACCCGTAATGTCCCAAAATTTCTGAAAAAAAGTCGGACTCATCCCATCTGGACCTGGCGACTTATCTGGGAACATTGAGAAAACAACCTTCTTTATTTCCAGTGTTGTGAAAGGCAGCATGAGATCCCTGTTATGATCGTCAGAAAACTTCTCACGTACACAATCAAAGATCTCTTCACCAAGACAACCCTCCGATGTATACAGTGAGGAAAAATATTGAGTAATGTGATCTTCCAATCCTTCCGACCAAGAAATCCAATTGCCATTAGAATCCTTCAATTTTGAAATAGAATTGGCTCTCTTTCGGGTTGAAGCCACTGAATGGAAATATTTCGTGTTTGAATCACCACCTTTGAGCCAAAAGAGTATGGCTCGTTGTTTCCAATAATCCTCTTTCTGAGATAATAGGGATGCGTACAATTTTTGCGCCGATAAGAACTCCTTCTGAGAATGGTCATCTCTACAGCCCTGAAATCTTCTCATTCTTCTCTTAGCCTCAGCAGTTCTAGAGGTAAATTTACTCCGTAATATATTTCCCCAAGTAAACAAATGTCCGCCACAAGTCTTGATTCTATCAGTAATAATTTCAGTAGCTCCAGCTTCCCAACCTCTCTGAATAATACTTTTACACTCCTTCTCTTAATCCAGGCATTTTCAAATCTAAACCTTATCATCTTCCTCACTCTATAAACAGAGCCCAACTTCAAGTAAATAGGCAAATGATCCGACATGGTAGCTTCTAGATTCCACACTTTACAATTTGGAAAAATTGCAAGCCAGGAATCAGAAGCAAGAGCTCTATCTAGTCTCTCCTCCACCCAATTGTTCGAACCTCTACCCCTTTCCCAAGTGTAAGGATAGCCACACATACCCAAATCCCGCAGATAGCAATCGTCCACTGTCTTTCTGAAGCCCAAAAATAGCCATTGAGGATGATCAATAGAACCTCTTTTCTCCGAAGGTGATAAGAGATCATTAAAATCCCCGATGCAACACCATGGCAAAGAAGAGCGAGAAAAGAGACTCCTGAGAAAGTCCTAAGACTGCCTTCTTCGATTCCTTTCCGGGAAGCCGTAAAAACCAGTTAATCGCCAAACCTCTCTATCCTTCAAATGTACAGAGACATCAATATGATTTGGAGAATAGCTAATTAAGTGAGCCATATCTTGATATTTCCAAAGAAGCGCAATACCTCCGCCATGTCCATCTCTTTCCACAGATATTAAACCTTCAAAACCCAACTTAATACGAATATCTTCTATTTTACTCTTCTGTATCATCGTTTCCACCAAAAACACAAAAGAGGGTTTTTTAATAGGACAAGGTCCAATAGAACTTGAACTGTTCGTGGGTTGCCAAGCCCACGACAGTTCCAGCATAGGGTACTCATAGTTCTAGGTGGGCCTGGAAACCAGAGCCCACCTCTTCCAAGTTTTTTGAAATCGTGTCACTCATCTCATTAGAAACCAAAGGGCTTGAGGAGCCCATGCCCCATTGATTATTAATAACAATAGAATCAAGTCTTCTGCGTTTAAGGTCCAAACCTTTTTTCCCTTTGTTAATACCCACGTCAGCATAACCTCCCGCAATCACCCTGTTGTCAGTTAGTTCCACAACCCCAGAATTAATAACTGCAAAATCATGCAACCCTTGTCCACTATCCACGTGGGACCCACGATGTCCCATATCCCCAACAAACTGACCACTAGTCTCCGAATTCTCAGGAAAACCATTTTTCGCCGCATCTCTTCCATCAACCGAACCCGCAGCCGCGTCGGAATATTTCTCCGGCACTGTGTTGCGCAACCACTGATTACCCACATTAAGATGTTTACGATTTTGTGCTTTCAACCATACCCCATATGGACGCTCCTCTGGAACCACAGTGGCATTAAAAAGGCGCTCACAAAACTTGTCCGAATGACCAAGTAAACCACAGTAAAAACAGAAAACAGGCAAACGTTCATACTTGAAGTTAATCCAAACCCACTCGCCCCCTGGTTTTTTGATTTTCATACGACGCTTGAGCGGGACTCGGACATCAAAAGCAATCTGAATGCGCATATAAGTCTTCCACACTCCATTCAGGCTATTTTGATCAACTGCCAAGTATTCTCCAATGTAATTACCAATGTCTTTGCCAATGCGCTCCGACATATACCCAAAAGGCAAATCATAAATCTGCACCCAAATTTCCGTATGGAACAGATCGACCTTGGTAGGTTGCTCGCCCACATTCAACCATTTTGTAATAAGCAGAAGATTATCAAATGTCCACGAACCATTTTCTTGAACTCTCGATACATCCCTTTCATGAAAAAACTGAAAAAGAAACAGATTAGGACTTAAGTCTTTGATAAAAACTCCTTTGACCGACCTCCAAATAGCAACAAGAGTGTTCTTCATCGACATGATATTGACATGACGATTTGCTAGAAAACGTCCCACAAGACACCATCTTAGGTCCTCAACTTGCGGTCCAACTTCATTTTCATCGACAGTAAGACCTCCCTCGTCCTCTTCTGCTAATTGCAAATTACCACACAAATCCTCTAGAGATAGAGGATTTTCAGTCATTGGAAGGTGAAAGCTAGATTGACTCAAAAGGAAGAAAATAAAAAAACCCCTAAAAACTTATCAACAGATAAGACAAACATCACTCATCAAAAGACGAGAGAGAAAATATTGGTTAAGCATGTTTAATTTGAACGACACTCTTGTGTTTTGTATAAGTTCATGAGATTTGGTTAGTCGTGAGTTTAATTAAGTCTCCTTCAATTTATGTAACGAATCGAACATTTTTAGGTCCTAAAAATTTTGCAAACTAAAAAATCTTGACCAACCTGAACTCCATTATATTGTACGATGTATTTATACAAAGAACTTTAGTTGTAACAAGACCAAGCCAAATTGGGGCAAGTCATTGGGCACCCTCGAATTTGAAAATTTCTAGGTATTTTGGTAGTTTCACCTTATAACTTTAAACCTTTTTTCAATATACAAAATAGGAAAAATGATTGTTCTTAAACACGTACAGTACACACAAAACCTTCAGTTCCTTCCTTTCATCTTTGAGTCTTGATCACTTTCTTTTACCCCCTTTCTCAAAATTTTATACATCTTCTTTTGCTCCAGTATAAACTTGATCAAGCTCAAGCTTTGGTATTATTCTCTTGTGCTTCTATTGGTCTCTTTTGGGTTTTAGGGTTCACCATCAAGACATGGAATTGAGATGATGACTAATCTTGATCATTATATCAAGTTGAACTATTTTATTATGTAATTAACTTGCAAGTTCAGGCGCTAAATCATCATTAGATGAAGTAAACACAAAATTGTTTTTATCAATGACATGCTTTGATCCAAAAGATTCATTTTCTGCATTTGATGGAAATAAGCTACTTTGTCTTGCAAAATTTTATACATCTGAATTTTCTACGGTTGCTCTACATGAACTTGAAAGTCAACTTGAAAATTTTATTTTTTATGTTCGTTTAGATGAAAAAGTTTTTTCGGCAATGAATATCATCAAGATTTCACTGAATGAGAGATGTAAATGATGGTTTGGAAATATAGATTGAAAAAGCTATATTTTGAAATATTAGCAATGAAGCTATTATTCAATGATTTCAAAATATGAAGAATGGAAGATATATTATGATATATTGATGTAATTGCATTATGTTTCCTATTTTTAAATAATAAAATGTATTTGAATTTATAAATTGACTTTATCAAAATTGGTACTCATATATAGTTTTATTTTTAGATTTGGTATATCGTATTTTATTTTTATATTAATGTTAGTTGACCCCTGCACCAAATGTTCTGGTTTTGTCACTAATCAATCCTTTCTTACATTTAATCCACCTAATCCCCAAATAGGTTACTTCAAAACAGAAAGTAAATAATATTGAGAATAATTTTTATTTTTTTTAAGATTTTTACTCATATCTTAATGCATGGAAGATAATTTAAACCTAAAATTAAAAAACAAATTGACATAAAAATCAAACAACATGAGGTTGCAACATTTATTAACAATGGACTTTAGATTTTAACTTTCAACTTTCACTTTTCTATTCCAGTTTGTTGAATGAATAATACTTGTTTAAAAGATAAATATGTGTTGCTCGGTGAAAAATACGTATAGAGGTTTTGTATTTTTTTTTCCACAGAATGGAATGGTGTTTTGGCCATTTTTACTTGAACACAGATTTCATACTTGTGATGTGAATCTATTTTAAAATTAAGTAGTATTCCAAGTTTACTAACCTTTTTAAAGTGTTAAAATTCACATGTCATAATCTAAAATGCCATAAATTTGAATACTCGAGCAAATAAGAAGAATCATTAATTTTATTGCTTACAAAGTTTCGGTGTACATTCAATACATTCATCTTGAACAGTCCATTTTCTAATTACTTCTTCCCTATGAATTGTCTATTTTTCATAAGTACAAACTTTTGAGTCTTAAACACTAATCTAAACCCTGCCTTGACCAACAATGATCCCGACACTAAATTCTTTCGAATTGTCGGAATATGAAGGACATCAACGAGAGTCATCTACTTAGCCGAGATCAACTTCAGCACCACCTTGCCTAGACCGACAATGTTGGAAGTTGCAGAATTTCCCATGAATAACTTCCTTCCGTTGATTGGAGTATACATTGAGAACATGTCTTTGTCGGAGCAAATGTGGCGTGTAGCACCTGTGTCCACCCACCATTCTCTCGGGTTGTCCACCATGTTGGCTTCAAACACAACAGCCAAGAGATCAAGCTCGGACATATCAATTGGCACATTTTTTCCTCGGTCGCATGCACCTGATTCCGATTGTTTTTCTTAGGAAGACGACAATCTTTGACTTTGTAATTTGGCTTTTCACAATTAAAGCAGTTCCCTTTGAATTTTTTAGTCTTCCCCTGCTTCTGGCTGTTCCCCAAGTGCTTTCTCTTCTTGCTAGCATTGGGCTCAACCAAGTTTGCCTTTACCTCCATTTGAAGCTTGCCAGACTTAATTTCAAACTTGCGATTATCTTCTTCAATTTGCAATCTAACAATTAAGTCTTCAAGCCCCATCTCATTTCGCTTATGCTCCAGGTAGTTCTTAAAATCCTTCCACAGAGGTGGTAGCTTCTCTATAATAGCAGCTACTTGAAAGGATTCACTTAGCACCATTGCTTCTGTGATTATATCGTGCGGAATAAGCTGAATTTTTTGAACACGGCTAATCACCATTTTGGTATCAACCATCTTAAAATCAATGAATTTGCTAATAATAAATTTATTTGTGCCTACATCTTCCATTCTATACTTCTTTTCTAAGTAGCTCCGCAATTCCTTAGAAGTCTTTACTGAACAATACACATTATACATTGTGTTGTTCAGCCCGTTGAGAATGTAATTCCTGCATAGGAAGTCGCTTTGACTCCAAGCATCGAATGCCATTCTCTTCTGAGAATCGGTCTCATCTTCCCCCATAGTTGGAGCATCCTCCGTCAGAAAATGAGCAAGGTTCATAATAGTAAGATAGAACATCATCTTCTCTTGCCATCTTTTGAAATTTGCACAGCTGAACTTTTTCGGTTTCTCTCCGGGTGCTGGTGTTGGAACTGGTGATGTTGAAGCCATTTGATAAACAAAAAAAAATCTCGTCTTAAACTGTTGGAGAAACTAGTTGGTGTATATCAAAATGAAAATCGAAATTTGAGTAGAGTATTGGTGTATTAACGTTTGTCGAGGCAAGAGTTGGACTCTTTCTCTTTAAGACGAGATTGCCCCGCTCTCAGTGCGTACGGAATATGGCAATCGTCTCCCAAGATACAGCGACAACTTTCTTGAGATAGTTGCACCACAAATCGCAAGAACGACGAACACTATGATGCTTTGAACTCTTTTTTTATAGACTTATGCTGAAAAAATGACAGAAATTTGATATATTTTTCAGATCCAAAATGAATTCTAGGAACTACTATTTATAGAGCTTAATATGCCTCTTCAGACTGGGTGCAACCCCAGGTTCAGATCGACCACGACAGTTAGATCGCACCCTGTGATCAACAGTTGCAATCTGATGGTCCAGATCGGATCCAATTGAAGGTACACACACCCATTGGAATACACCCCTGCACACTGGATAGTCATGTCCAGTCATGGTGCCCTGTCAGCGAGCATACACATCCAGTCGGTGCCACTGCATGCCACATGTCGCCACCTGGATGACTCTGCCAACTAAGTTGCCCTGCCACATCACCGATCCACTGGACTGAACCCTGGTTCGATTTTTCAAAACACTAAGGCTCCTCAAAGCTTCTCGCGATGATGCATGCGTGCGAAGTGCAAAGTGTACCTCTAAATCGCCCAATGCGACTATGTGCGTGGGCATGGGCCTGGGCCCAACTCTGTCTCTGGCTCAGGCTAGCACTGTCCTCGGTGCTATTTGAACTAGCCGAAGGCTAGTCAAAATTGACTTGGTCCATCAGGGTGTACCATAAGGAGCTCCACGTAATTACTCCTTATTAGTGGTGAAACTCTATATAAACTAGTCAAACATTTAATATGTTTCCTATGTAGGATATGGCTTTCCATATTTCACACCCTTTTATATTCCATATAAAAGGCATTTAAGTGGCTAACTTTATGAATTTATTTCTCATTTATTCGATATTGGTTTTGAGATATTCAAAATGTTAAACACATCTACCCGCGGTGTAGATTATGTTTATCACATTTATTTTCTACATCAAATCAAGGAACCCACTGTTAGATAAATGTTTTTATCGTAATTTTGATGATTTTATTTAAATGAATTTTCACCAAAACAATGTCTCTAAATGTTTTCCAAATACTCCTAATTAATTTAAAATGTTTTTACTAATTTTTTGGAGTATTTCTTGAAGTTTATTTTTGACAAAAATTGGACAGCACTTCTGTTTCGTGTTCAACCGGTCGCCCTAGAGGCCAACTCGTGCCTGAAAGTTTGATTTCTGAAACGGAAGTATTCTGAGTTGAGGTCGACCGGTCGACCAGTGCCTTAAAGAGAGAAACAGATTTCAGAACTCTCTGTAACTCAAAAATGGGGTGTTGGACCGGTCCACAAGGGGGCTGACCGGTCAAACCCCAGGTGGACCGGTCTAGCACCCCTCTGACCGATCCAACAGTTAATTTTTGCATTATTCTTTCAATTTTCGTACTAGAGGTCGACCTAAGGTTTTATCAGCAGAAACTATCCGTTGAGCAGCAGACAACTTTTCATGAAATTATGGAATTGATTTCTAACAGCTATAATCTTGATTTAATCTGCAATTTTTTACAGATTTCATTCTCCAAGAGGAGCCTATCAAGTTCAACACCTCTCTTGTAAATAGAGGAAGATTTGAAGCAACAAGACACAACACAACAACACAAGCAATACAATACAAGCAAACTCTTGTTCTTCATTGTCATATTCTTGTTGTATTTAGCCTAAGTCTTTCACTTGCACATCTTGAGTACTAGGCTTTATTCTTGATTACACTTGTACTTCAAAGTTGTATACTTCTATCGAGTTGTAATCTTGAATTTATTTCAATCATCCAGAACAAGATATCCTTGTTAGTGTTTTTGTGGTAAGAGCACACTTGGGTGATTTTAGGTGTTGAAGAGTGTGGTACTCTTCATAGATGAAGGAAGATTGTGGTAATCTCCTTGGTGGTGTTGTAAGAAGAGTGTGGTACTCTTTAAGGCGAAGTTGTAATAGTTTTGGTAACTATTAATAAAATTCTTTTTCTTTTTCGAAATCCACTTCGGATATACCGGGGTGGTAGAGCACGTAGTCCCTAGGTGGGGTGAAGCTCTATACATCATTGAGTGTTGTTTATTTTCCCGCACTTACATTCTTTCTATCATTCTTACAATCGAAAAAGAGGGCGAAATTCGAAAAATCAACATAATCTATTCACCCCCCTCTAGATTATCGTAGCCACTTGGACTAACAAGTGGTATCAAAGACAAACTCTTTGGCAAGCTTGTTCTACATTGCAAGTAAAGAGGAAAGATCCATGGCTACGAACGAAGCCTACCTCACTACTGGCGCCTCCACTAACAAGCCACCACTATTCGACGCCAACAACTACGCCTTTTGGAAAGACCGAATGGAATGCTTCTTACAAGGGTGCGGGTTTGATATATGGAATGTGGTCATTGAAGGAATAGCACAACCAACCAAGAAATTGGAGAATGGCACCTCGGTTCTCAAGACCTTCAAGGAATTTGATGACAACGACAAGAAGTCATTCTCTCTAAACGGTAAGGCTTTGAATATTTTACATTGTTCACTCACCGCCACCGAGCACAACCGTATTAGAGGAATAAGGTCCGCACATGAAGTATGGTAAAAATTAGAAACCATTTATGAAGGTACGAAGAAAGTGAAACAAGATAGAAAGACCATACCTGTTAAATATTTCGAAAACTTCATAATGCTCGAGGGTGAAGAGATTGCGAAAATGGTGGAAAAATTAGAAAACATCGTCAATCCTTTATTGGCACTCGGAAACGTCATTTCGGAAGAAGATAAGGTAACCAAAGTTTTGAATGCTCTTCCCGGTTCTTGGTCCGAAAAGGTGACGGCTATCACAGAAGCTCAAAATTTAGAAAATCTAAATTTTGATGAGCTTATTGGAAATCTTTTCATCCATGAAGTATACATAAATGAAAGGAGTAATTCAAAAGCATCTACTTCTCAACCGAATACAATATCAAATCCAACAACATGGGATGAGCTTCTTGCAATATCCGATGATGAAGAAGCCGAGCAATGTCTAATGGGCATCAAAGAAGAAAATGAGGCACGCTCTAATTCTTCCATCTCTTTCATTAAGGAATTGCAAGATAATTTTGATGAGCTTCAAAATGAATTTAAAAGCATGCTTTTTAAATACGAAAATTTGAAAAAGGAATTCAACACTTTGAAAAATGAAAAGGATAGTTTACTTGTTTCATATGAATCACTTTCTTGTGCTCACACTACTATACTTGATAAGGTTAGAAACCTTGACAAAGAAAATGAAATTCTCACTAAGGATATTGATTATATGAAAAAAGATATGATGAAATTTAATTTGAGTACCGATAAAATGACCAAAATTCTTGATGTTCAACGTTGTGATCATTTGAAACTAGGATTTGGTTATAAGCCAAATGTTATCAATGATATGAAAAAGAATCAAGTACCTACTCTTGTTTATGCCAATCATCATGCTTCTAGAACTATTACATGTTTTTATTGTGGTAAAAGTGGTCACGCGGCAAATACTTGTCGGGCTAGAAATAGCTCAAATTATTATTGGAGACCTAAAAGTCTCAAAGCTAATCCCAATGGACCCAAACACTTGAGGATACCACAAGATAATTACATGTTAGGTACCCGGCGCAATAAAAGTCAAAGGAAATTCAAATCGTCAAATAGACAACAAATGTTCGCGCCATTTGATCAAAGGAGAAGACATCATCAACAAAATTATTTTCCAAGAAGAAGGTATAATCAACAATGGGAAAGACATAACCATTGGCAATGGCGAAATTGGTATCTCAGTAACTCTTATCCTCCTATTGAATTATGTATTTTATTTTGTCTTTTTAATTATTGCACATATTCATTCTTGCCTTGATTGTCAAAACTCTTTTTCAAAATGTTTCTTAAAAATGAGGTCTCAACTATATACTCTTGGATTTTCAAATTTCAAAAGAGACCTTATATGATTTTTTTTAAGCTCATTAGAACTTACATGGTTTATCAAACTTTTGTTGGCTCTTGCAAAAGCATAGTATATGCTACTTATTTTATTTTTCAATCGATTCATATCACTTAGCCGATATTATACATTACTAATATGCTCTTGTGCAAGATATTTTGTCAAGGTTTTGCAAAAAATATTTTGATATTAAAGAACAAATGATCGTAGACATATCAATGGTTATCTACATCATGACTTGTCAAGTTTGAGAAAGGCATATTAGTTGACAAATAAAATCGATGTATGTTCATCAACTTATTTTATCCTCATAGACTCGACATTCTTTATGTCGTATGCCTATGTGCTTGATTTCATAGCAATTCCAAAGAATCTCATTTAAGTGTCGTTAAAAGAATTTTTCAATATTTAAAAGGCACTCTTTCTTATGGCTTGTTTTATCCAAAGTTTGAAAACGTTCCTATTTTTGGGATAACACGTTCGGTATAAATATTTCTCAAAATCCGGTTCTTCATAACCGAACCAACCATATTGAGATTCGATATTTTTTAAGGGATTGCATTTCAAAACGAAAAGTTGAGATGTGCTTTATTTCATCTCAAGATTAACTCGCGGATATTTTTACAAAACCGTCAACCGCCGAGTCTTTTGCTTCAATTCAAACTCGTTTAGGCATAATGTATATTGAATGAGGTTTATGATTGCATTTTGTGCATTTTTAAAACTTAGGGGTGAAAAATCGGATTTTTAACTCAAAATTCGGACAGAAACTGAAAAATTGCTCCAGGGACCGGATGACCAAGGGGTCGACCGGTCGACCACTGCCTAGACCGGTCGAACCCCCTCTTCAAGCGGTCGACCTAGGCAAAAATTTGGTTAAACTCAGTTCTGTTCCTAGACTTAGCCATTTTTGCTCATTTTTCTCAAATTTCGCCCCTTTGCAAATTTCACTCAAAATGATTTCTTTCTTGTAAATTATACACTTTTGAGATTTTATTACGAGTATATCATCCATATTACCCGACTTCTCCGATTTATTGGTAAATTTAATTCCTTTTAATCTCAATTGGGTTGAACCCTTGAGAAAGTGCTTATATTTGAGAACTTTGATGAATTGTTGTATCATTGTGTTGAGCATGTTGATTGTTGATGGATGATATTTATAGAATTGAATTTGGTGATGAATTTTTGGGCATGATTACATTTACAAGTGTTATATATGTTTTGCATGTTTTTGTGTGTGTTTTGTGTGAAGATTTATACATATTTTTGGCGTGTTTTATTTGCATTTGCATATTTTAGTGTTATGTTGTGTTATTTTATTGATTTTTTAGGTTTTGGTGGAGAAAAACAAGTTTTGGAGCAAAAACGTTAAAAAGTCATTTCGCGAATCATCTGGCATCATCGTATTTTGGGCGTAACGTTCACATCCGAAGTTCAATTGACATGATTCATATACCATTGGAAAGTTAAGACAAAGTTCTACAATGTCTATTTCTGCTACAAAATGCAAATGAAGACGTTTGGATGGGTTACAATCATGTGCAAGTCGAAATAATATGTTGAAATTTCGGAAATGACACGTCTTGGTATTTTGGCCATAACTCTTTCTAGAAAATTGATATTAAGGTGATTCAAGTGCCTATGGAAAGCTAAGAGATAGAGCTACAATTCATAAGAAGACATCAAGACGAAATTCCGACGTTTAGAGTCCGCGTGCGCTGCTATGCTGCCAGCAAGTTTGACAAGAAATAGGGGTCTGCGGCGGTAGCGCGCGATGCGCGCCGTGACTTGCTGAACACGAAATTTTCAATTTTTTTCCGATTTTTGGCTCTTCCACCTTGTTTAGGACTCTAGGCTTATAAATAGGACTTGGGGAGGCCCTATTTTCGACACACCTTCATTCATAGCACTTCTAAACTTTAGTTTTTTGTATTTTTCTCTTGCTTTTCATCATTGGGATTGCTTGGATTCTTCCCCTTGAAGTTATTTTGCTTCTTAATCAAAGAGTAAGATTTCTTCATCTTTTTTGTCTGATTTCAA
This sequence comes from Rehmannia glutinosa, assembly GCA_016081115.2. Classification (NCBI taxonomy): domain Eukaryota; kingdom Viridiplantae; phylum Streptophyta; class Magnoliopsida; order Lamiales; family Orobanchaceae; genus Rehmannia; species Rehmannia glutinosa. Next base: position 684,432 of record JABTTQ020003092.1, on the reverse strand, counting down.
TTGTTGGGTGATTATTATTGTTGCATGATCATGTTTATGATTGTTTTCTTTCCTTCAATTGAGATTATGATCCCATCCCCAAGCATGAACTAATTTTCTTGTTCTAGGATTATGATGATTTGATTCAAACAAACAAGCATGAGTATTGATTGAATGATCTGCTTTCCTGAATAAATTATTTTACTTGTTGATTGATTATTTGGCCAACTCTTGATTGTTTAAGGGGATAATTGAGATCGATCGAAGATATTATCCCTGGATTAAATTTATTCAGGGGGTTAGATATGAATCAGAAATGTATTATCTAACCTAAGGCTTAATGAAAATAGCAAATTATGTTGGGATAGCCCTAATCTGTGAATACGAGAGTTATCAGATCTAGAACTAGTCTTTCCATGATTGTTATTTTTGTTAACCGCATGATCAATTAATTGATATTCTGCTTGCAAGTTTGATGAGATGAATACATAATCCTAGACTTTCTCCCATATCTTTTTCTCCAAGTTTAATACTGCTTAGTTTTAATTTGTCTTTTTAATTGTTTTCTTTTAGTTTAAATAAATCCAACAATATACAACTTCGACTTTATTCTACGCACGCCAAGTGTTCGACGAAATGTCTCAATGAAAATTTCATTCCTAACATGATTCTCTCAATTTCAAAAGTCTTATAAGTTTATAGAGATCATGTTTTGTTACTCAAATGAGCTTTTACAAATCATCTTATCAAATTTTCCCTTATTATTTGGAATTTTAAGCTTTTTGTTCAAAAGCTCGATAAATCGGCTAAATTGCGCACTTTGAAATGATTATATGATGTTATTATCGTGCTAACATTCTTTTTGATGATTCCAAAGGGGGGTAAACATGAAATAAGCTCATAAGCTCAAAATAGCTAGAAAAAGCTCGCGAAAAAAGCTATAAGCTGTGGATGAAAAAGCCAAAAGTTGAGGATGTAACTTAGTCCAATGGATGGATTAAAGACTTTTATTCATGACTAATGATTTCATTTTGACAGGGGGAGCTTCTAAGCTCTTTATATCCAAGCTCCGAGTGTAAAAGCTGAGCTTTTAGCTTTTATATGCTTGCTTCTATAATTACTCCTGTTGTGCAAGTTGATAGGAGGAGCTTTTACAAAATATTTTGAAAAATCTTTACTCTCATCCTTATGATTCTTATGCATGAAAAGTGTCGCTCAAAATGGATAGTTATTTTTGACCGGAAAATGTGTTTTCTTTTCAAAATCGACCTCTTAAAATTATTTTGGTTTGTAATCATCAAAAAGGGGGAGTTTGTTAGATAAATATTTTTACCGTAATTTTGATGATTTTATTTAAATGAGTTTTTCACCAAAACAATGTCTCTAAATGTTGTCCAAATACTCCTAATCGATTTAAAATGTTTTTACTAATTTTTCGGAGTATTTCTTGAAGTTTATTTTTGACAAAAATTGGACAACACTTCTGTTTCGTGTTCAACCGATCGCCCTAGATGGTAACCCACGCCTGAAAATTTGATTTCTGAAATGGAAGTATTCTGAGTTGAGGTCGACCGGTCGACCTGAAAGAGAGAAACAGATTTCAGAACTCTCTGTAACTCAAAAATGGGGTGTTTGACCGGAACACAAGGGGGCCGACCGGTCGAACCCAGGTCGACCGGTCGAGCACCCCTCTCACCGGTCCAACAGTTAATGTTTGCAGTATTCTTTCAATTTTCGTATTAGAGGTCGACCGGTCCACCTAAGGTTTTATCAGCAGAAACTATCCGTTGAGCAGCAGACAACTTTTCATGAAATTATGGAATTGATTTCTAACAACTATAATCTTGATTTAATCTGCAATTTTTTACAGATTTCATTCTCCAAGAGGAGCCTATCAAGTTCAAGACCTCTCCTATAAATAGAGGAAGATTTGAAGCAACAAGACACAACACAACAACACAAGCAATACAATGCAAGCAAACTCTTGTTCTCTATTGTCATATTCTTGTTGTATTTAGCCTAAGTCTTTCACTTGCACATCTTGAGTACTAGGCTTTATTATTTATTACACTTGAACTTCAAAGTTGTATACTTCTATCGAGTTGTAATCTTGAATTTATTTCAATCATCCAAAACAAGATATCCTTGTTAGTGTTTTTGTGGTAAGAGCACACTTGGGTGATTTTAGGTGTTGAAGAGTGTGGTACTTTTCATAGGTAAAGGAAGATTGTGGTAATCTCCTCGGTGGTGTTGTAAGAAGAGTGTGGTACTCTTCAAGGTGAAGTTGTAATAGTTTTGGTAACTATTAATAAAATTCTTTTTCTTTTTCGAAATCCACTTCGGATATACCGGGGTGGTAGAGCATGTAGTCCCTAGGTGGGGTGAAGCTCTATAAATCATCGAGTGTTGTTTATTTTTCCGCACTTACATTCTTGCTATCATTCTTACAATCGAAAAAGAGAGCAAAATTCAGAAAATCGGCATAATCTATTCACCCCCTCTAGATTATCGTAGCCACTAGGACTAACACCCACTTAATTAATTGGTCAAAATCAGGTCAAGACTCAATTTCGAAAAACCAATTTCAACAATAGCATCATACCCACTCCGGGTTCTGGGTAAATTGGTCATGAAATGCATGGTTATGCACTCCTATTTTCCACTCGGGTGTTTGTAGCAGTTGCAACAACCCTAAAGGTCTCTGATGTTCCGCTTTTAAGCGCTGACACATCAAGCATTTAGCTACGTGCTCAACCACTTGATTCTTCATATTTGCCCACCATAAATGCCATTTTAAATCCTTATACATCTTGTTTCCTTCTGGATGGATAGTATATCTGGAGCAGTGAGCTTCTGTTAAAACTTTGTTCCTTAGGTCTTCGTCTTTGGGTATACAGATTTGGTTCTTAAACTTTATCAACCCATCTTCATTGATACAGGTCTTGGGCTTATCGACATGTGAACTCTTCTCTCTGAATCCTTGCAACTTCAGGTCCATTTTGTGTGCCAATTTAATCTCATTCAGTAGACCTGGTCTTACTGATAAGTTGGCACATAGTACTTGTGTGCTCGTTCTCTTCGGGTTCAAAGTGCTTATCTCTTCTAGTGAGTCCCACTCTCAAATCATTAATCTTTCTATAATCGCCTTTCTACTCAAGGCATCAACCACCACATTAGTTTTTCCGGGATGATATTGGATGGAAAAGTGGTAGTCTTTGAGAAGTTCTATCCATTTCCTCTGCCTCAGGTTTAGGTCCTTTTGAGAGAACAAGTATTTGAGGCTCTTATGGCCTTTTGAGAGAACAAGTACTTGCAATGCAGGGAGAATTATGGCTAGGGATGACAGTGGAATGGGTAGACGCAGGTACCCACTTGTCCAGACCCTAATGGGACGGGTATGGCCGTAGAGTTATCAAACGGGTCGGGCCAGCCCAGTGATGGCAAACAATTGTACCATTTTACAAGAATTATACATATTATCTTATACCTCAATTTTTAATTATATTTTTCCCCATCTTATTCTATTCTTACAAACATTCCCCTCTTTTTCCCCAACACCCCATTCTTGCCCATCACTTTGACTCACCTTTTGTCTCCATGCAGGAGACAAATTGTAAGACACCAAACTTGATCCCTCTCTCCCTCCTCTCTCTCAATTTTCGGCCATTAGGCCTAATTTTATCAAAAAAAATTCATTTTCATCCAACACATTCATCATTCAAGCATTTTCTCCAACTTCTCTCTAAAATCCCCAACATCTCTCTAAGCATATATTCATCACTTTTTTCACATCTTCAAACATTTCTTCATATCTTCAAACACTTCTTCATATCTTCAAACACACTTTGTTCATATCTTCAAGAACACTTTCTTCATATCTTCAAACACTTAAACAAAAATACAAGTATTCCTCTTCTACTTACAAAAAATTCGAACACCCCCTCTACACAAGGTAAGAAATGTTGTTTTCCAATTCATCTTGATATCCTCTAGCTCATCATCTTCTCTTCTTAACTTAAGTTCAATTTTGATTTTTGAGGTGTACTTAGAAGACTACTTGGAGACATGAAAGCCTTGTGATCATCTTAACAAGACTTTGAAGGTTGTGAAGAGAATTTGAACTACAAGGTAAGAATTGGGACTTCTAGTACATTTTTATCCTTCTCCCTCTATTTTCCAAATTTTGATACTCCATTTTCATTTTTGGAGTTTTAGGGGCTGACTTTAAGAGTTAGTTTAAGGGTGAGCAAGGAGACCCATTTTGAGACCTCTACTAGTCTCATTTCACCTACTACACAAGGTAAGTGTAGTTTGTACCAATTTCTTCACCTCTTTCTTCTTCTCCTTAATTTTTAACCTTGTTTTCTAACCCTTAATTTTGGTATTTCTTGACTTAGGGGCTGACCTAAGTGAGTTTCAATCAAGTTGTGAAATTTAACCTTTTATTTCACAACTACCAATTTTAAGGTGGGTGGAGAAATCTTTCCAACTTCTAGGTGTTTTTTCTTAAATGCATGTAGTATTTTGTTCTTGAGCACTTGAGATATATATATTATGTATTGCTTGTTGATTTCATGTATCAAGTTGTAAAAATTCTCAAGTGTTGCTCAAAAATGGTATTTATTGAAATTTAGGTGCATGCATGTACACTTTATTGATGTATTTGATGAATTATTGTATGAAATGGACATGCATGTTTATGATACTTGAAATCCATATTTTGTATGACTTTTAACCTGGACAAGTCGAGCATAATGGATTAAACTTGAATTTTTGGACTTAAAATGCAAAAATGGTAAGTTGGTGGACTTAATTGCAAGAAAATTAAATTTAAGGGACCCCTCTGTAATTTTCGAATTTTGGAACTGTACTCAGGTTCAAAAATGATATTTGGACATTTTAATAAAGTTTTAAGAGTTTTGAGATAAATAAAATCAACCCTTAAAAGCCCAAGGACTAGATTGTGAAATTTTAGAAGTTTAAGGGCTAAACTGCAATTTCCGAAACTGTACCAGGCCCTATTTTAAAATTTGAAATTTTAACTCTTAAGGAACTGGAAATAACATATTTTAAGAGTATTCCAAAAATCCAAGTGTTTAGAGCTTGGAAAGTAATTTTATAAAAGTTGAGGGACCAAATTGTAAAAGATTAAACTTGAGGACCCAAATGAAATTTTCAGGACTTATGCAGCCCATGTACCTGGAAATACTAATTTAACTATAACTTAATGATATTTTGAACCCAAGGTTCAAATTTCATAACAATTGGACCCCTAAAAGCCTTAAAGGCAATTATTTTAAAATGGAACAAAAATGAGATTTTCAAAAGTTAAAGGACCTATACTTATTTCTTTTTAAAACTGTTTTTGTCCCAATATCCCACTGACCTTAGTGATATTTTACAACTGGAATCACATTAAAAGCCCTTCCGGTTTGTGAGTTCCGATTATTTCAAACTTAAGGCCCGAAATGACAATTTTAACAAATTTGGGGTCAATGTGAGATTTTTATGAAAACTCGACCTCAACATTTTAAAAACCTGAATCTCTGAATAATTTATAGAATTTAGGAACTGACCTCATAATTGTTCAAGGTCGGGACATATAGTTATTCAATTTTTAACCCCAAAAATATTGGTTTTTACAAAACGGGGCTAATTGTAAATTTTCTTTTTAACAAGGACCTAACTCAATTATTTTATTTTGTAAACAGCCCTGGACCCTTTGACTTATAATAAGTATTTAAAAGATTTTATATTCTTCAAACCCCTTGACTTATCGGATTGTCTTGACCGACTAATACGCGATCGCGGGGCGACTTCCTCGTCTTGCGGTTCCGAATCTATAACGGGACCTATGTCCCACCTAATTCTTCAAGACATAGAATAATACTTATCCTCTCGATAATTATCTTCATCCAAATTCTCCACCAACACCTAAATACCACACGCGATTTCGAAAACTTTTCCCAACCGCTTCCTGAATCAATATACTCGATTTGCTGGTTGACATCCTCGTATTGTAATTATTTTCCCGCCGAGTCAACTTGGTGTGTTGAGCTCACGAATGGATACGTCGGGATGGAACCGGGCAAATGGCTGCTATTCCACTCTCCGGCCCCATCGTCCTAATCCCGCAACCGAGGGACGGAGTTTGTCCAAGGGGAAGCGGGTCGTAGTACTTGAGGTATAATCATGATTATGACAATCCGGGCCTAGCTAGCTCTACTGTGGATTTGTCTTTGCCTATGGAGCGATAAGGTGACAGGTCTTAGACCATCTTGCTCGGGGAGTTACAAGGAAGAACAAAGGAATCGTTGTCTGATCCACACGATTCTGGAGTTAATCGGACCCGTTTGGTTGGCGCTACAAAACCGTACGCAACCGCTACTTGTATTTCATTGGTTGGCACTACAAATCCGTACGCAACCACTACTTGTCTTGTATGGATTGGCGTTACTTTCCGTACGCAATCCTACCCGTCTTGCTTGTATCACATAGTGCCTGTATGATCATGAACTCTTTTCAAAACTGTATAAGTATATTATTTTAAGTATATATCATGATGCTTGTGAACTGTGTGTGAAACCTCGCATCATGCCTCACGCATTTTTCATACAACAAGTTTTCTCGCATTAACTATATATATCGCCGCACTTGCACACGATCACCCCATCCACTGAGATTTCTGTCTCATCCCCTCCTATTTTCTAACGTCTAGATGAGGAGTACGTTGAAGATGCCGAACCTACCACGGAGTGAATTCCCGTGCTCCGCCTGTTGGACTTGCTTTCTATTATTGTTGATGTTCCTGGACTTGTTTCTTTTACTTTTGTTGTTGTTGGACTCTCTTTTATTCCGTTTTTCATTTTGGACTGTACTTAAGGGCATAAGACCCTTTGACACTTAAGTTTGGGATGTTGTGTACTTTATTTTAGTTTTGGACTGTAAGTTTAATTCGGATATTTCTGATGGGTTGTATTTGGATGTTGTTGGACTGTAAGTTGTAGTTCGTACTTGTATTTTATTTTCCGCTGCTTTAGACTCTGTTTCACTTGGGGTTATATTGTATCATTTGTCTAGACTATTGGGTTTAATTCTGTTAAGTTATTGATTGTCGTCGCATCCCGTCTGGGGTGTGACAGATTTAGTGGTATTAGAGCTCGGCTAGTAAGATGGAAACTTAAACCGAGCTGACCCAAGATAGGACCCTCGGTCTGTGTTGGGTAGTACCGCGACTTGACTAATTAAGTGTGAAATCGATTTCAAAATGGCAGAGAATCGTATTATTGATGATTAGACTGAGTTAAGAATTTTATACTTGGAGATTCCATAGTCATACTTGTCTTGACTTAGTTGACTCTTGATTGGCTTTCCTTATTTCTTCCTTATCTTTCCTTTACATTCGTCTAATCCATCTTAGTTGTGTTGACCAGGATGGAGCCGGCACCCTTGACTTGGTGGGACGTATTTGAGGCCCGCGCCGAACGAGACTATTTTTGGGCACTCAAGATCCATTGGCACCAGGAGTGTATCCGGGCCACCTCGGGACTGATAGAGGAGCGCCACCGTACGAGGGAGCTAGAGTTCTCCTGGCGAAGAGCCAAGAAGAGAAGAATAACTTGACCATCCTTGTCAAAGACCGCAACAACACCATCCGTGCGCGGAAAGACCAGATCCAGTTGATCCAGGAGTGCCTGGATAACATGCGGGAGAAGATGAAACGGGCTAGCAATGGCCGCCAGAAGTGGGAGATGGACGCCCACATGTCTAGGGACACTATTAACCATCTGGAAGAGACCCTCATTAAGCAGATGACAGTGATCGAGGACCTTACCCAGGCCCTATCTAAGCGGGACGCCGCCCTGGAGGCTGCCTTAGCAGCTAATGCGCCACCATTGCCACCGCCCGAGGCGGAACCAGTACCTGACCTCGAGGCAGATAATGAAGAGGATCCCGAGGAGGATCCTGAAGAGGATCCTGAGGAGGATCCAGCTGAGGCCGGGGAGCCCGAGGTAGTTGAGGCCGCCTCGCTTAATGACGCTCAGGCACTTGATCAGTGGCTTGAGTTTGTGGACTGGCCAGGTGCCGAGGCACTACCCGAGCCCGATCAGGTTCCAGTCGTGGACGTAGTCGATAGTGATGATGACGGCGCCCTCACGGAGTAGATAGGTATTTTCTGGACTTTATTTGTATTGTACTAGACGTTCATTCCATTCTGTTGTATTTTGATTTCCGTTGTACCTTGATTTCCGTTGTATCTTGATTTGAGATGTATCTTATACTCTGTAATACTGATGTATGAAATTCCAATTTTTACGTTAATGGATATGCCTTTTTCTTAGAACTTATTCTGTGTCTTGTGTTGTTATTCATTCCGTTATGTTCTGATTTGTTTTAAGTGAGCATTAATGGAACTATTTGTTATGTATTGTAACTAATACTTCAAGATACAGAATGGCAGAACAACGAGGACGCGGAAGACCCTATCGGGTCCCCCGTAGGAACGATGACGTACCCAGGGAACGGGTACCTTCTCCCGAATTACCACCACCTCCTCCACCAGCTGCAGGAAACAATCTGACTGCACAAGCCCTACAACAAATCCTAGTCTTCATGAGGCAACAAGCAGAGCCTCAACAGCGTGCCCCCGAACCCACCGGAGAGGCGAATGATCGCGTCCTAGAGCATTTCTTACGGTTCGACCCACCGGCTTTCTTAGGAGAGCCAAATGATCTGAAGGCAGAGGACTGGGTCGAGAAACTGGAGAATATCTTTAAAGCTATCCAATATTCAGATGAACAGAAGGTTACACTCACCGTATTTTGACTGGAATCGGCTGCTAGGGATTGGTGGAGAGCTGTTGAGAGAAAGTGGGAACAGGACCGAGTAGCCAGAACTTGGGAAAATTTCCTGGTTGAATTCAATGAACGGTACATTCCCCAAGTAGTGAAGGAGGCACGCTGGGATGAATTCCACAGGTTGAGGCAGGGGAACATGTCTGTAGCCCAGTATGAGTCTGAATTCCATCGGTTGTCCAAATACACTCTGGGGACGATCAACACAGAAGAGGATAAGCTATACAAGTTCACAAGGGGACTGAAACTGGAACTTCAGAAACAACTTTTGACTGTTGAACTAACCACCTACTCAGCCACGGTAAAGTCAGTTCTCCGCATCAAGTCGGGACTGAACCGAATTGGGCAGATTCAGCAGAGTAGGCCATCAAACATTCTCAAAAGGACAGCTGTGGGACAGCCATCTAAGCATCCTGCTAAGTTTTAGAAGGGACCAGTTATCAAGGCGGATAAAGGGAAAAGACCGGTATAGGGAAAGCCGGAACAAGTGTGCGCACATTTCCAGAAACCGGGACACACTGCCAATGACTGTTGGCGCAAACAAGGGAGATGCTTGCGATGTGGCAGTGATTAGCACCAGCTGAAGGATTTCCCGAAGTACGTAGACAAGAACGAACCGGCACAGCCACAGAAGTCGGGCAATGGCCAGGGTAATCGGGCAATGATGCCCGCTCGAGCATTTGCACTAGCCGGGCATGAGGCTCCGGAGGCAACGGACGTGGTGGAAGGTACGCTTTTAGTATCTAACCACTATGCTAAAATACTGTTTGACCCTGGATCATCGCATTCATTTGTCGCACCGCATTTTGTACACAAGTTGTATGCATGCATGGAACATATGCCTATATGTCTAGAAGTATCAACCCCTATGGGCGCAACCCAAATAACAGATATTATCTATAATGCATGCGAAGTTAAGATTGATGAGATCAATTTTCCTGCTGATCTGATCCTATTACCTATATCCGAATACGACGTGATATTGGGAATGAACTGGTTGTCTGCACACCATGCACAGATGGACTGCCATCGCAAGTCCATTAAGCTATGTGAACCCGGGAGGCCCGAAGTGGAAATTTCGGGAAGGGCACGAGTTAAGATTGCCCCAATCATTTCAGCAATGAAAGCGAGGAAGGCGATCACTAGAGGGACACAAGGGTACTTGGCGTTTGTAATTAACAAACCCAAGGTTGAGACACAAATTAACCAAGTACCTATAGTATCGGAATACACAGATGTATTCCCACAAGAACTCACCACTGTCCCTCTAGATAGGGAAGTCGAGTTCACCATCGAGGTATTACCGAGAATCGACCGATTGCTAGAACGCCGTATAGAATGGCTCCTGTTGAGTTGCAAGAGTTGAAGGCTCAATTACAGAAGCTGATGGATGTGGGATTTATTCGACCGAGTGCGTCTCCATGGGGAGCACCCGGTCTTTGTTTGTCAAGAAGAAGGATGGCACATTAAGGCGATGTATAGATTATCGCGGTCTTAATAGCGTGACCATCAAGAACAAATATCCCTCCCGAGGAATAGATTTAACTGTTTGATCAACTTCAAGGAGCGACGGTGTACTCGAAGTTTGATTTACAACAAGGATATTACCAACTGAAGATCCGTGAAGAAGACGTTTCCAAAACTACATTTCAAACCAGATATGGACACTACGAGTTTGTAGTGATGCCTTTCTGATCCCCGATTTAACGCACTAAAGAAAGATTTATGGATCTGATGCATCGAGTCTTTTGACCCTATTTGGATCAGTTCGTAGTGATATTCCTTGATGACACTACAAGAGCATAGTTGTATGCCAAGTTCAGCAAGTGTGAATTTTGGCTTAGTGAAGTCGCATTCTTGGGACACATAGTATCCGACAATGGGATAGCAGTAGATCCATCGAAGGTACAAACAATGGTTGAATGGAAACAACCCGAGTCAGTAACAGAAATCAGAAGTTTGTTAGGATTGGCTGGATATTATCGAAGATTTATCAAGGATTTCTCCAAAATAGCCGGACCACTCACTCGACTAACCCAGAAGCAAGTCAAGTTCGAGTGGAACGTCAAGTGCGAGGCTAGTTTCCAAGAACTGAAGAAACGACTTACTACAGCTCCAGGCTTAGCCCTTCCGAGGGGAACATAAAACTTTGTCGTCTACAGTGATGCATCAAAGGAAGGACTAGAAGCAGTGCTCATGGGAAGGAAAGGTTATTGCTTATGCATCACGAAAGCTCAAGCCGTATGAGGCCAATTACCTGACGCACGACTTGGAATTGGCAGTAATAGTATTCGCGTTAAAGAAATGGAGGCACTATCTCTACGGAGCAACATTCACGGTTTTCACAGATCACAAGAGCCTAAAGTATCTATTCTCTCAGAAAGACCTCAATCTGAGGCAACGGAGATGGATGGAGTTAATTGAGGACTATCACTTTGATATTCAATACCATCCCAGGAAAGCTAACGTAGTAGCTGACGCCTTGAACAGAAAGGCGAGTTTAGCCAGACTAATGATTCAAGAGTGGAAATCATTAGAAGAGCTGAGCAATTGGAACCCGACGAGAACCAATACTCAGATTTCATGTTCTAACATTTCTGTTAAACCCGATCTGCGAAATCGAGATCAAGCGCAAAGACAGAGATATATGCATCTTCAAAAGCTGAAAGAGAAGATACTTAAAGGAGAGAGATTAGAATTCTCGGTACCCGAAGATGGGATTATTAGATTATGAAATCGAGTTTGTGTACCGAATGACGAGAAAATCATAAATAGAATCCTAGCAGAGGCACACCGCTCAAAGTACACTATACATCCTGGAGGAAACAAGATGTATAAGGACTTGAAACGGAATTATTGGTAGGTAAACATGAAGAACCAGGTAGCGGAGTTCGTTGCGAGATGTTTGACTTGTCAACGAGTAAAAGCAGAACACCAACGACCATCTGGTTTACTACAGTCGTTGAGAATTCCTAAGTGGAAATGGGAACACATAACGATGGACTTCGTGACGGATCTACCGAGGACCAGAGGAGGCCATGATGCTATATGGGTAGTCGTAGATCGACTTACGAAATCTGCACACTTCTTACCCATCAAGAAGACGGACAGTTTGCAGAAACTTGCACAGATTTATATCAGGGAGATCATTCGACTGCATGGAGTGCCAGTTGACATAGTATCAGACAGAGATCCGAGGTTTGTTTCCAGATTTTGGAAGTGCTTGCACGAGAAATTAGTACCTCGTTTCAAGACAAAGAAGACACCCACGATGATGGATAGTCTGAGCGAACGATTCAAATCCTGGAAGATATGTTGCGAGCCTGCATGTTGGATTTCCAAGGAAGATGGGATTCGCACTTACCATTGGCCGAGTTCGCCTATAATAACAGCTATCAGGCCACGATTGGGATGGCACCCTACGAAGCACTATATGGGCGAAAGTGTAGATCTCCACTACACTGGGAGATTGATGACCAATGGACTCCAAAAGGGAAATGGAAATCGCCCTCGATTCCAAAGGTTGACCTAGTTCAGGAGGCCATGGAGAAGATCAAGCTGATCAAGGAACGGATCCGCACAGCTCAGAGCCGCCGAAAGAGTTACGCGGACAAGAGGAGAAAGGATTTGGAATTTGAAGTCGGAGATGAAGTATTTCTCAGACTCTCGCCACGGAAAGGATTGATCAATCCGAAGAAAGGAGGCAAGTAGAGTTCGAGATATGTTGGACCTTACCAAATATTGCAGAGGATTGGGAAGTTAGCCTACCGACTCGAGTTACCAGCACAGTATGCGGGAATGCACGATGTATTCCACGTATCGAGATTGAAGAAGTATCGACCAGATCCCGAGCATATCATCACTCGTGATACTCCTCCTCTGATGGAGAATTTATCTTACACTGAGAAGCTGATCCGAATTATTGATCAGCAGATACATCAGTTGCGTAAGAGAGAGATTCCGATGGTTAAAGTAGTATGGAAGAACCACAACCGAGACGAAGACGCAACGTGGGAGATGGAAGAAGACATGAGTAATCAATATCTTGAGCTATTCTGAAGAGAATTTTAGGACCAAATTCTTTTAAGGAGGGGAGGATGTGAAGCCCTCAATTTTTATTCGAGCGTGTATCTATTCACTTATCGCCTATGTACTATTTTAACTATTTTACCGCATCACTTTGACGGGTAAATATTAATAATATATATTTCGTATTTAATTTCATTTTTATTTATTACTTGTGATCATGACCATTTATTAATTCTATTTCACATTAATGATCACTTGATTGATCATTATTATTATTTGTGTATTTATTAGTCACCTTAGAATTTTAAGAGACTATTTATTTTAGAGACTTACACCTTATAGAAATAAGAATTTGATTTAGAATAAGTGATCATGAGACTTATAAGTGATCAAGCAAATAACTATTTATTTTGGAGATTGATATTATTCATCTATTATCATCAATTTTGGGACAAACAAAAAATATATGGATACCACAATTACCCTTTAAATGGACGGCAATAAGGGGGATTTTGGTGTAGAAATACCATCCAAATCTTGTACACATACACCTTATACTACACCTCTTGTGTATAATTATACCATTTTACAAGAATTATACACATTATCTTATACCTCAATTTTTAATTATATTTTTCCCCAACTTATTCTATTCTTACAAACATTCCCCTCTTTTTCCCCAACACCCCGTTCTTGCCCATCACTTTGACTCACCTTTTGTCTCCATGCAAGAGACAAATTGTAAGACACCAAACTTGATCCCTCTCTCCCTCCTCTCTCTCAATTTTCGGCCATTAGGCCTAATTTTATCAAAAAATTTCATTTTCATCCAACACATTCATCATTCAAGTATTTTCTAGAACTTCTCTCTAAAATCCCCAACATCTCTCTAAGCATATATTCATCACTTTCTTCATATCTTCAAACATTTCTTCATATCTTCAAACACTTCTTCATATCTTCGAACACACTTTCTTCATATCTTCAAGAACACTTTCTTCATATCTTCAAACACTTAAACAAAAATACAAGAATTCCTCTTCTACTTACAAAAAATTCGAACACCCCCTCTACACAAGGTAAGAAATGTTGTTTTCCAATTCATCTTGATATCCTCTAGCTCATCATCTTCCCTTCTTAAAAGTTCAATTTTGATTTTTGAGGTGTACTTAGAAGACTACTTGGAGACATGCAAGCCTTGTGATCATCTTAACAAGACTTTGAAGGTTGTGAAGAGAATTTGGACTACAAGGTAAGAATTGGGACTTCTAGTACATTTTTATCCTTCTCCCTCTAATTTCCAAATTTTGATACTCCATTTTCATTTTTAGAGTTTTAGGGGCTGACCTTAAGAGTTAGTTTAAGGGTGAGCAAGGAGACCCATTTTGAGACCTCTACTAGTCTCATTTCACCTATACACAAGGTAAGTGTAGTTTGTACCAATTTCTTCACCTCTTTCTTCTTCTCCGTAATTTTTAACCTCATTTTCTAACTCTTAATTTTGGTATTTCTTGGCTTAGGGGATAACCTAAGTGAGTTTCAATCAAGTTGTGAAATTTAACCTTTTATTTCACAACTACCAATTTTAAGGTGGGTGGAAAAATCTTTCCAACTTCTAGGTGTTTTTCCTTAAATGCATGTAGTATTTTGTTCTTGAGCACTTGAGATATATATATTATGTATTGCATGTTGATTTCATGTATCAAGTTGTAAAAATTCTCAAGTGTTGCTCAAAAATGCTATTTATTGAAATTTAGGTGCATGCATGTACACTTTATTGATGTATTTGATGAATTATTGTATGAAATGGACATGCATGTTTATGATACTTGAAATCCATATTTTGTATGACTTTTAACCTGGACAAGTCGAGCATAATGGATTAAACTTGAATTTTTGGATTTAAAATACAAAAATGGTAAGTTGGTGGACTTAATTGCAAGAAAATTAAATTTAAGGGACCCCTCTGTAATTTTCGAATTTTGGGACTGTACTCAGGTTCAAAAATGATATTTGGACATTTTAATAAATTTTTAAGAGTGTTGAGATAAATAAAATCAACCCTTAAAAGCCCAAGGACTAGATTGTGAAATTTTAGAAGTTTAAGGGCTAAACTGCAATTTTCGGAACTGTACCAGACCCTATTTTAAAATTTAAAATTTTAACTCTTAAGGGACTGGAAATAACATATTTTAAGAGTATTCCAAAAATCCAAGTGTTTAGAGCTTGGAAAGTAATTTTATAAAAGTTGAGGGACCAAATTGTAAAAGATTAAACTTGAGGACCCAAATAAAATTTTCAGGACTTATGAAGCCCATGTACCTGAAAATACTAATTTAACTATAACTTAATGATATTTTGAACCCAAGGTTCAAATTTCATAACAATTGGACCCCTAAAAGCCTTAAAGGCAATTATTTTAAAATGGGACAAAAATGAGATTTTCAAAGGTTAAAGGACCTATACTTATTTCTTTTTAAAACTGTTTTTGTCCCAATATCCCACTGACCTTAGGGACATTTTACAACTGGAATCACATTAAAAGCCCTTCCGGTTTGTGAGTTCCGATTATTTTAAACATAAGGCCCGAAATGACAAGTTTAACAAATTTGGGGTCAATGTGAGATTTTTATGAAAACTCGACCTCAACATCTTAAAAACCTGAATCTATGAACAATTTATAGAATTTAGGAACGAACCTCATAATTTTTCAAGGTCGGGACATTTAGTTATTCAATTTTTAACCCCCAAAATATTGGTTTTTACAAAACGGGGCTCATTGTAAATTTTATTTTTAACAAGGACCTAACTCAAATTATTTTCTTTTGTAAATAGCCCTGGACCTTCTGACTTATAATAAGTATTTAAAATATTTTATATTCTTAAAAAACCCCTTGACTTATCGGATCGTCTTGACCGACTAATACGCGATCGCGGGGCGACTTCCTCGTCTTGCGGTTCCGAATCTATAACGGGACCTATGCCCCACCTAATTCTTCAAAACATCGAAGATTACTTATCCTCTCGATAATTATCTTCATCCAAATTACTCCACCAACACCTAAATGCCACACGCGATTTCGAAAACTTTTCCTGAACTGCTTCCCTTAATCAATATACTCGACTGCCTGGTTGACATCCTGTACTTGTAATTATTTTCCTGCCTGAGTCAACTTGGTGTGTCGAGCTCACAGTCGGAATGCATACGTCGGGGATGGAACCGGGCAGCTCGGATGCTATTCCACTCTCCGGCCCCATAATCCTAATCCCGTAACTGAGGGACGGAGTTTGTCCAAGGGAAGCGGGTCGTAGTACTTGAGATATAATCATGATTATGACAATCCGGGCCTAGCTAGCTCTACTGTGGATTTGTCTTTGCCTATGGAGCGATAAGGTGACAGGTCTTGGACCATCTTGCTCGGGGAGTTACAAGGAAGAACGAAGAAATCGCTGTCTGTTCCACACGATTCTGGAGTTAATCGGACCCGTTTGGTTGGCGCTACAAAACCGTACGCATCCGCTACTTGTATTGCGTTGGTTGGCGCTACAAATCCGTACGCAACCACTACTTGTCTTGCATGGATTGGCGTTACTTTCCGTACGCAATCCTACCCGTCTTGCTTGTATCACATAGTGCCTGTATGATCATGAACTCTTTTCAAAACTGTATAAGTATATTATTTTAAGTATATATCACGACGCTTGTGAACTGTGTGTGAAACCTCGCATCATGACTCACGCATTTTTCATACAACAAGTTTTCTCGCATTAACTATATATATCGCCACACTTGCACGCGATCACCCCATCCACTGAGATTTCTGTCTCATCCCCTCCTGTTTTCTAACGGCTAGATGAGGAGCACGTTGAAGATGCCGAACCTACCACGGACTGAATTCTCGTGCTCCGCCTGTTGGACTTGCTTCTATTATTGTTGATGTTCCTGGACTTGTTTCTTTTACTTTTGTTGCTGTTGGACTCTCTTTTATTCCGTTTTTCATTTTGGACTGTACTTAAGGGCGTAGGACCCTTTGACACTTAAGCTTGGGACGTTGTGTACTTTATTTTAGTTTTGGACTGTAAGTTTAATTCGGATATTTCTGATGGGTTGTATTTGGATGTTGTTGGACTGTAAGTTGTAGTTCGTACTTGTATTTTATTTTCCGCTGCTTTAGACTTTGTTTCACTTGGGGTTATATTGTATCATTTATCTAGACTGTTGGGTTTAATTCTGTTAAGTTATTGATTGTCGTCGCGTCCCTTCTGGGGCATGACACAACCCATGAAAATACACTGAGAAAATTGGGCCGGACCACAAAAGTCCAGTTTATTTTAGGCCTAAAAAATTACAGCCCGACCTAATCTTTTCACCAGGCCGGGCCAATATTGACAGCTCTCGATATGTGTAGTCTTTTTTGAATTTTGGATGGGTATAAGATGAAAAATTGCTATCCATTTGTATACAGGTAGAGTTTGGTTTTATCCCCTCGGATACCCACTAGCCGAACCTGTTTATTCTTTAGTAACCTCCACCTATTTTATTCACTTGACATGATACATTTCATCTTGGAAGCCCAACATGAATTTTCATTTTAATTTGGACGACTATGTTTTATCTTATCAAGCTTGATACAACTCTATGTTTGATGATGTTATTACATAGATTAAAGAGCTAATGGTGGGAATTACCCACTTGGAATAGGGGAGAGACTTTTTTGACATGTAGGGTAAAAAAACATAGTTTTCTATCCACTTTTGTGGTTCTTTTACCACAATACCCTTAAGGCTTTAAATGCAAACCTTAAAGTAGGTAAGTTGTATTTCTCTCTCTTGTTAAATACATACCTACATACGATTCTTTCCCATTTGCTTTTCATTTTTTCTCTCTCTTCTTCTTCTTCTTCACAAAAATATCAAGAAGTTCTTTTTATATGGTCTTTCGTAACCAAAATCGTGCCCAATATTCGTGCCCAATTTTAAATAGGGCACGATATCGTGCCTCAGTAAAAATTAGATTGGGCACGATATCGTGCCTCAGTAAAAAATAGGCACGATATCGTACCTAATATTCGTGCCCAATTTTCAATAAGGCACGACATGTATGCACGATATAACATTTTGCATGCACGATATAACTTTTGCATTTAATTTACATCCATTCACGAAAATGGAGTTTCTTTAATAGGTAGGTGTGCTTTTAAGAGTGTATAAAAATGAACAAATGGATCTTGGAAATTGGACTAAATATAGAGTCATGTGCATGACTTACAATTACCAAGATAGTGGGTTCATTTTTATTTTTTTTTAGAATAGATAATGGGTTCATTTGAAGACAATATAATACACACCACGATATACGATATATAGTAATTGTCTTGTTGTCTTTGTCTTTATATATAGGCACGATATTGATACGATACAAATACGAGCACGATATAGGCACGATATGGGCACAATATAGGCACGATATATATATGTATATGTACATGGGAGTTGGCACGATATGGGCACGATATAGGCACGATATATGACACGATATGGATATACGAATTTATACATAAGTATGTGTATTTGGGGGGAAGTATACACGATTTTCAAGGAAAGCATTAATTACATCAGTTTCAAATTTCAAAATCTCCAAATTAAAGGAGGGACATTTTTGTCAAATTGGGTAGAAAAGAGTTTTCTTATGTCTATGGGTAGAAAAGAATACTCACTATCCATAGTGGGTACTTTAAAAATTCCCCCTAGATTAAATGATGTATTAGTATTGATTCTGCAGTTTTAAGGAATTTATTAACTGCACACATATATATATATATATATATATATATATATATATATATAGAGAGAGAGAGAGAGAGAGAGTGGTTCAAATCAGACCAATCCCCTTAGGTGAGACCGTAGGGATACTTCTGAGCTGTTGATTTAAATTTTTGGATGGTTTGGATTGTTTCAATATTAGGTAATTTTTCCTTTTTTAAATCCAATTAAGGGTATCGTGGTAATTGTCTAAAATGACATTTTTTTGAGTCGTTTGACTTTTTGTAACCGCATTTTATGGGGTGCAATTGTAACTGCCTTATTTAATGATGTGATTTTAGGGGCAATTTTTTCCAATATTAGTTTTTTTCCGGATCCAGCATAGGTAGTGTTATTTTGCTGCTTAAATAGCTATTAGATAATGCATAATTAGTTGTTTTTTGTTGCATTATTTTTATGACACTTATTGCATAACTGGGTACAATATTCTGCATATTTAATTTTTACACACTGCATATATATCTTCTAGATAATGAATAGTTAGTTGATTTTTGTTGCATAGTTTATGACATTTTGTATAATTGGATATAATATACTGCATATTTAGTTTTTGCACATTGCATAGATAGCTTTTAACAATGCATAGTTACTTACATGATTATGTGTACTTTCTCATATTCTGTATATTTACTATACACATGCTGAATATTTTCTATATATTTATTCCATATGTAGGCCCTTTTTATGTGCAATTGATCTATGTGTTTTTTTTTACATATATGTAAAAGTCATGCATACTTAGTATCATATTGTGTATATTTAGTATACAAATATTGCATATTTACTATATATTTATTGTATACCTATGTTGTATGAGTCCCCGACTTTTTGTCAACATAAAATACAATGTTGTATACTGGTGAAATTTTTGGCTAAGTGTCACAATACCTATTATAATTGAAATGTGACACTCATTTATTGAATTCTTCCAACATCAATTGCTCACTTTACTTTCGAGCGTACCAATGATATTTTCTCCTTAATTATTAATTTTTGATCAATTATTTATGACTTTTGTAATATTGGACCCCTTGATAATTTAGGAGTACATTTCAATCCTTATACAAATATTTCACCTTATTCTATAATACATTCCCAAACAACTTCCAATTTATTTTGAAAAATACACATTTTTTGTTATTTCACATCCTTATTTTTAACTTCCTATATATTTATATATACCTATACATTAATTATTCCTAACTTTAACAAAATAAAAGAAACCACAAAAAATTTATCATCCTACAACACTCAATTTTCGGTCATGGGGGTATAGGGAAAGAATCAATCCCCTTTTTTTTATCCTACAACATTTAAATATACCCTAATGGTCCCATTATAATAAATAAACACTAAAAATAAAAGTTATCCTCCTACCCACAACAAACTTTCGGCCATAGTATTTCCTAGGGGGAATCAACTCATTTTTTAATTTTATCTCCCAACAAGCTCTTGTCTAATTATTGGATATCAAAACAAAAATAATTTCCCCCTACACCACCATAATTTTCGGCCACTAGAGTATTAGGGGGAACCTGTCACGCCCCAAATCTTGATAAGTAGAAATAAATATAATATTCATCGGAGTACAACTCCGGAAAATCATAAAAAACTTAAATTCGGCCAGACCATATCCAAAATATTATACATCACATTACAAATACACAACGGAAGTCTAACATGCAGTAATATTCCAAATACAGAGTTGAGTACAAGCTATATAATAAGTTTGAATATCCAAAATATTGATACAAAAGCAATATCCATATAATTCCTAGAAATTATTCCACCAACTTCAACCTTGATTCGGAAACCCTTCATCGGATCCCTCAATGTCAAATCCACCTGTCTCTAAAAATTTTAAAATTCGTGGGGTGAGCTAAACGAGCTCAGTGGTTGGGGAATGGTGATAATGATATTTAAAATAAAATTAAATTAGTTTTTCCCAAGCTTGAGCAAAGGAATTGAGTTTACATTTTTAAAATTTACCAATTTTTATAAGTGTACATGTGATGACATACAAGCAAACATCGTTACAAAAAAAATATGTTTCATTAAACCGCAGTTTTCAGAGATAGTTTGACAAGAATAAAGTTTAATAAAATCAAGCGATTAAAGAAATAACAAGTAGTAACAATAACAAGCAATTACTGTAAACTTTAAATGTTTTCTAGACAAGCGAGTAGAAGCATTAAAGAGCAAACAAGAACGAGCAAACAAGCAGGAACACCGAAGTGCTAACAGTCATAATTGAACTGATCGGGCTACAATTATGCCGTTCTACCTTATGACTCCCCAAACAAGAATTGACCGAAGTCACAGGCTACCTTATAACTACCCCAGGTGGCTCGACGTCTCTTTAGCTAGGACCTGTCTGTCCATAGATCGTCATATTCATGAATATACCATACTACGACCCAAATTCCGCCGCCGTCTCCGGCCCGACCAGAAAATGGGAATAGGTACATGGGTATTTAAACAGGGACCACAGGCAACCTGTTCGATCCGTTGTCTAATTTACCCACACCAAAAGACTCAAACAGTCAATATTTTGTCAAAATTATATAGAATATGTTTTGCACAAAGACCAAGTCAAGCAGTTACAAGAGTTATAATGCAAGCAAAATTGTAAATTCAAACAAGGAACAATTTATATATAACATTTTACTCACCCAAAATCTCAAAATAAATGTTTAAAACCTTATACACTGAATAAAATTGTACTACAGCTCCTAAAGTGAAAATGCTCAGTTCTGTGTTTTATTCCTCAAAACCACCTAAGAATCTAATCAATCTAAAAGCAATTCGTGTTTTGAATTAGAGTGATGAAATTAATGGACTTGATCTAATTTGCAGCAAAACTGATTCTTGAAGTCTAAGTTATTGACAAGTTCAATTCATGGCGCCTAGATAATGAATATTGCAATTAAGTCCCAAATAATACAAAATTACCGTTTTGTCCTAGACAATATTAATTGTGAGGTCTAAATGAACTCAGAAAAATCTCAAAATTTAACCCAATGCGATGAATATCATTATCAAATAATCCTTATCACAGAATTCCGATTCCTAGTCCCTATCTTATAAAGTTTTCTTTTTGGTCCTCATTTCGCCAGTAAATCGAATTTAAACCTCTAAACTTTGCTAATTATCCGATTAGAGTCTAACGAACTCGAAAAATTCTCAAATTTTAGTGAAAGACATATTCTATCATCATAAAACAGGGCCTAAAACAGATTCATCATTCTCAACCTGAAGTTTCAGAAATTGCCCTTTTAGTCCCTGGTTTATCCAAATATTCGTATTTCTCGTTCGCAAGTTCAAAGTTTAATCAAAATCAACCCAATGCTAATAAATCAGTCCATATCAGTCCCATACTCTTATTTCAATGTTCCACAGCCGTAAAGATCAAAATCCAGTTTGAGTCTCTCAAGTTTTTGGTTTTTACAAAATAACCCGACTTTGCCGACCAAATTCACCAAAGCATTATAATTCTATTAAATCACAACTAACCACATCCAATACATTTATCAACATGTAAAAATGCATTTGCGTTCTTTAAAAACCATTCTATAAGTAAAAACTAAATAAATCAACCCAAATCAAACAAATCAAGCAAACCTATTTAAGTGAAAATTAGGAATTTTACCCACCTCAAAAGAGTTCCAAATTTTCTTCTCCAATTAAAGATTCCAGATCTCCTTAATCCAAGCTTATGAAAACCCACCTTGATGATCCTCAAGCCATATATATCCAGAAAATGTGATTGTGTGTGAAACCCCAAAGTTGTGGCATCCAACTTCACCTCTGGCTCTCGGTCAATATGAGTTTTTCCTTCTAATTTCTTTTGCTAACTTTCCTAAGGTTTTTGGTGAGATTCAAAAGTAAGTGATTTGAAACAAAATGAAGAAAAGAGACCTCACTCTCATCAGCTCATGACAGAATGGGTCTGTTGTTTTGGTCTAGTGTGTAGAAAAGAAAAGACAAGTGTAAGTTGGGCTTATGTTGTTCAATTATTGGCCAAGCAAAAGGGTCAGTTGAATTGTGTGGTTAAAATGAGATTTGATCACTAAGTTGGTAGGATATTTAGATTTAATAAAAATAGTGTAAATAATGTATATGCTCCATTTTTTGGGTAATAGATATGGTTTATGGATCAAATACAAAAAAATAGTTGATGAATATTAGTGGTTTGTCAAGTCCTAAAATCCCAAAAATCATTTCTTAATAAATACAATCCTAATTTAAATCAGGCTAATAATATAAAAGTCTAATATATGTGAGTCAATCTAATTAGAGTAATAAATCAAATGGACCAAATTATAAAATTGCTAACAAAATAATATAAAATAAATTAACAAAATGAACTCAAATATTTAAAATATTTATTATTTAATATATTACCTTATAACACGATTCTAGGGCCTCACAGAACCAAATTTTGCTTTCATCTATCCAAACTCCCCAACCTTCCCTCATTTTCATACTTGAACAAGAACACACAAAACTCTCTCCCCATATTCTCTAAGGACCGAAAATTTCCAAGCCAAAGGTGAGAATTTTTTTTTCTTCTTTCATCTTCATTTTATCTTCTTAAAACTTCAAGCATATACTTTCATCCTTTTACTTTGTTGAAATCTTCCTTATTGAGGTACTCCTAGAGGATTACTTCTTGATGAATTAAGAGACCTAGACTTGATTCTAAGCTTGAATAAAGAAATTCGATGTTGAAGACTACTTGAGGACATTAAAGTAAGTAGTAGTCATTTGGTTTTAGTTATCTTCTTAGGACTTGAGACCTAAATTTTAACACAAAAATATGGATATGGTGACATTTAGGGGCTGAACTTGGAGTATTAGGATCAAGAGCTTGGATTCTTAAGAGATCTTCACCTTTGATCACAACTCGAAAAACTACTACGAGGTGGGTGAAAAAACTTTCGAAAAATAGGCAAATAATTTTGATAAAATATATGCAGTACATGAAAATGTATTTAAATACTATATATATATATATTACATGTATATTTTTTATATATGTATCAAGTTCAAGAAGTTTCACAAAAATCAGCATGATTTTGATTTCTTGCACAATAGGGACATACTTGCATATATGTCTTGATTTCTTATTCATCTCTTGATTAATGTGTTAATGAGTGTGTTATATGCTCAAAATCATGTTCTATACTTGGTATATATTCTTGGAAAAATAACCTTGTGTTCGAAATTGAACAAGTATGCCATTTATGCAATTTTTGCAAAGTTGAGGACTAAACCATAATTTCGAAACTGTCCAAGGATTAATCTATAAATTTCAAAAATATGGATTGTATTGATTGTAATATTTAATATTTTAAGTTAATGATAATAGTTTAAAAGTTTTGAGTTGAGAAAACCAATCCTTGGAATTTTAGGGACTCAAATGTGGAAACTTTGAAAATTTAAGGGCCAAAAATTGAATTTTTATAAACTGTCCAGGGACTCCTCTAAAAATGTCAAAAATTTTGACTTCCTCAAACTGAAAAACTTATATTTTGATAAATTTTAAAAAAGTTAAAGTGGTTTGGATTGAGAAAACTAATTTTTGAAACTTTAAATACTAAAGTGTAAACAATTCCAAATTCTAAGGACCAAAATAAAATTTCCAGAACAAGGTACGTCCCAGACACCTGAAATTTAACATAGACTTAATTTTATAATATTTTGAACTCATGGTTCCAGTTTCATAACAAACGAACACCAAATAAGCCCTTAAAGACAACAACTGAATTTTGGACTAGAAATAGAATTTGTGAAAGTTAATGGACTTAAACCTAACCTCTTTCAAAACTACTTTTGTTCCAATATCCTACTGTCCTACGTGATATTTTAAAATTAGAATCACATCAAAAGCCCTCCCGATTTATGAGATCCAAAAATTTTAAGTTCGGGTCTGAAAATGACAATTTTGACAAAAGAAGGGACCAAGCTGAAATTTTCCTAAAACTTGACCCAAACTCTTTGAAAATTTGATTTTTTAGATAATTTAGAGAATTTATAAACTGACATTATATTCGAGACCATGACTTATTCAATTTCAAACCCGATAAGTACTATTTTCCAAAACGGGACAACTTATAAAATTTTTCTATTATCAAGAACCCCAACATAAATTATTATTTTTTTACTATGGTCCTGAAACTGACTTAATTATATTTTAATTGTACATTAATAATTTTCTTAAAAATCTCCGGACCTTGACGGATCCCATATCCGAACCATACGCATTACGTGTGGCGACTTCCTCGTCTTATGACAATTTGAACTTAACAACAGAGTTAAAAACTCACGCTTAATATATCAAGTCCACCAAATCATTTGAAGTAAAGATTATCCTTCCGATAATTAGCTTCATTAACCTTATTTATACCGCCAACGATACCTCACACTCACGTGATATAAACTTAACTTGTCGATGTTTTGTACTGCTCTTATATGTACCGCCATGCTTTTATTTGACTGCCTTGTTGAAATGATTCGTGAACCTACTTGTACTTGAGTCAACTTGGTGCGTCGAGCTCACAGTCAGAGTGAACTAGTCGTGTTTTAGAACCGAGCAGCGTGGCTGCGATTCCTTACTGGCCCCACCGTCCTAATCCCACAACTGCGGACAGAGTTTCCAAGGGAAGTGGGTCATAGTAATAGGTATAATCATGATTATGACACTCTGGGCCTTGCAAGCCATACTTGTTGGAGATGTCATGCCCCATGTAGTAATAAGGTAGACATGGCTACGTGCCAAACTTGCTTGGGGAGTCATAAGGTAGATTGAAGAAATCGATGTCGGATCCACACGGTTCCAACATTACTTGTTTGGGCTGGCGTTATACTCCGTACGCAACCATTACTTGCTTGGGATTGGCGTTACACTCAGTACGCAACCACTACTTAAACTACTTGAATCGCATCATAATGCCTGAATGTTCACGAACTATTTTCATCAAATTATATAAAACTGTATTATTCTGAATATCACGTTGCTTGTGAATCGTGTGTGACGCACGCATCATAAACCATGCATTCTTCATATAACTATTTTCCTGCATCTATATAAGCCACACTTACACACGAACACCCATCCATTAAGAATTTTTGTCTCACCCCCACCTTTTTCAACAGCCAGTTGTCGATCCACCATATGATGAGGACGTCAATGAAGAAAACCAAGCAACAGAGTAATTCCAAGACTTAGTCCGCCGATTTAGACTTAATACTTGTTCATGTTATGTTAACGAACAATTTATCATGTTTGATGTATTAGAAGGGTGTAGGACCCTTCGAATGGATTATTGGCTTATAATTGGTATTTCCGCTGCGACGTTAAATTTTGATTTTGGGATGCTATGTTGAACAATGACTATTTAGGAATTAACGTTGCTTGAATTCTTGGTGGATTATATTACTAGTATGGTGAACTGGCTTAAGTTAACTGTTTGTGTCGCGACTCCACTTTTGGGGCGTGACATATGGTTTTCCTATTTCGTGGCAGCTTAATTAGTTGGCGGTTTATGGGTGTTTTTGGTCTGCCAAAATACCCATCCTGGTTTATTTTGTTATTTTATAATGTATATATATATATATATATATATATATATAGGGAGAGGATCCCGTGAGACCATGACCTTAGGTGAGACCGTAAGGACTAATTTACACCGTTCAAAAAAATAAATAGGAGGTCAAGATCTACCAAATATATATGGCATTATTAAATAACAAAAAAATCCTGCAGGGGTATTATTGGCAAAGACAAAACACGATATAACCGCAATGATTATGCAATCGCATATTAGGAAAACGGAATCTGTGATTGATCATGTTCCTATAATCACGCATTCATCACTCCTTCACATATATTTTATTGTATATGCAACAAATATTCACGTATATATGTATGCGCAATCTTGAATGTAAATATGCACTATCGCGTATGTAAACATGTATATATATATATTATTATATATGCAACATATATTTCAAAATCTTGCAATCCTAATTACAGTATGCAAAAATCCCATATGAAAAACTCACAGTTTACTATTAAAAAATATGCAAAATTTTATATGCACATATGCACGTGTATCAACCTATGTATGCAAGATATTGATAAAAATAGAATTTTGCAAAAGAAACTATATATGCAAAATCTATTGTATACATACGCATGAAAATCTTCATGTATATTCCAGAAATTGATGTGAGTATCACACACAAAAAAAATAATACTTCTAAAGTATACAACCTATGAACTAAAATATGTTATACATGTATTGCATCTATTACAAGAAGAGCATAATACTTCATAAAAAAAATTGTACAAAATAAAGTTATGATGACAACCAAAAAATAAATAGATTAAATTCAAAATGTGCAATACATCCCAGCTTCATCCATAACTAAAATTCATAATAACATTCATAACAACATTCACAATATAGCATCAAATCCAAAATATCTCAGCCTCCTGTACAATCCAAACCAAAAAGATAACAAACAACTCCAAATTAAACCTAAAATACACTACAACTTCTTCTTGCTGGTCCAGAATATTTTAGCTTCTTCCATGGCCGTGTCTTTTTGCTTGTTTGTGTGAGAGAAAATTATTGCTGAACAATACTTGAAACGCAAATTGACCATTTGAGAAGCATTACTCCTCTCCAACCCACAATTCCATCCCCTCATACCACCACCAATGTAACTTTCCATATGTGATGGAAAATACTTACATGCAATTACAAAAAACACACTTCAATTATATTTATATGACTCAAAAATAAAAATGTAATGCACAATGCACATCAGGTATTCTACATATGCATTAAAACTCAACTAAATAAGCATCGCATGAGCATTCAAAATGTACTGATAAAAAATGCATATATGTACGCTAAATATACATAATAATTCAACTAAATATGCAACAGACAAGAATTAACTATATACTATATATATAAAAAATAAAGTTTTGCACAAAAATAAATTTTCTGTATATTTACCTTGCATATTATGCATACTTATTCTTTAACATCTTCATAATTAATACATATTCGACAACACTAATATATAAAAAATATACATTTAACTAAATATGCAACAAACGAACATCACATATGCAAGCAAAATATAATCACTCAAAAGCAAGAAAAAGATAGTAACTAACATGCAATATTTACAAAATTCCAAAATATCTTATCTAAATAGGGTAAATTGCAATTTTAGACTTTGGGGTAGTTGCAATTTTAGTCCTTTATCTTTAAAAGTTGCAGTTTTGGTCCTGGACAATTTTGCCCTTCTAGCTAAATAGCATTTTTGGTCCTTTATCTTTCTAAAGTTAGCAATTTTATAGGGATGGCAATGGGGCGAGTCGGGGCGGGTTGGCCAGGACCCAGACCCACCCCGTGTCTATAAATGGGCGAGGCGGGTCGACCCGTTCTGCCCCGTTTTAAATTAAATTAAATTAAAAAAATGAAAAAATATATATTTATAAAATATTATTTACAAAATTTATTATTATCAATTTATAAATATTAAATATAATATAAGAATACATAAAAATTATATTATAATATATATTTTATATGAAAAATATATATTAAAATATATTTTAAAACTAAAAATTCTAGGCGTGGCGGGGTGGGTACTCGCGGGGCAGAAGTGATACCCAGACAATATGCTGCTTGTTTTTCGCATTGTCTCAAGGTTTCCCTATCGGCACCTGCGACTTCTTTTTCAACATATTGATTATTCCAATATGTTATCTTGTCCTTGTGTTCTTGTGCATACATCGTCGAAATTTGACGATATCTCTTGTAGGGTATACATCTTGAACACTCGTCCAGATCCATTTTCTCGGAGAAAATTCTCCTCACCAATTGTTAATCATATATAATAATAAATATAACTTAAAGTTCTTAATAAACCTAGGCTCTGATACCATTTTAGGCAAAACACTTAATCAAATAAGCCAATTATGTGCATAAGGGTATTTTTGGTATTTTGAAAATATGAAATAACCCCAGCGGACCAATTTTGCAACAACTTGAAACTTACAGGACCGAAATTGCTTAGGTATAAAACATATAGGACCAATTTTGTAAAAAAAATCAAACTTACAGGACTAATTTTGCAAACTCAATAGTTACAGGACCGAAATTGCAAACTGCTTATAGTAATAGGACCAATTTTGCAATTTTTCCTATTTAAATATGCAAGAAAAATATAATAACTATGCATGTACATTAATAAGTAAAATAAAAAACACAAGAATGAAAGTAAACGGGTACACTGTACGTACATTGAAATCTAAGAAGAAGCACAGACAAAATGCTGCAAAAATCGACAAAAAATCTCAACACAAACAAAAAAAAAAAGTTCCCTGCAAACAAATATAATCATAACTTTAACAAAAGACATTAAATAAACCTTGAAATAAACTAGCGCTCCATTCAACAGTTTTTCGAAAACAAAAACTAATTCTGACTCGAAAATTCAAAAATTTGGAAGATAAAATACAAGTATACCTTCGATTTTTCCACCAGATAATCGAGCCCTTACACCACGAACTCCTTGCTTAAAAGTTTCTAAAATTCCATTTCAAAATCTAGAAGAAAAAAAAATGGAGTAACTGATAGAAGAAAAAATTAAAAGAGAAGTAGAAGAAGAAGGGGTTTCGAATGAAAGAAAAGAGAAGAAAAAAAGTGGCGGAAAACAAGTTGAAATTGGAAAACAACTTATCAACGTGAATGTTGATAGACTCTTTCTTCCCCAAATCTCGCTAACTTACATGGTAAGATATTACTTACCTTTAACATAAATGTTAAATTACATAAACACCCTCCTTTAAAATGAAGGAAATTATGGAAAACACACAAATACCATTACTATCACAAAATAACTGAAAAGATCTAAACCATCCAAAAATTTAAATCAACAACTCAGAAGCGTCCCTACGGTCTGACCTAAGGTGATTGGTCTTATTTGAACCAATCCAGATATATATTAGATCTTGGCCCTCTAATTTTTTTTGAATGGTGTAGATCAGTCATTACGGTCTCACCTAAGGCCCTGGTCTCACTGGATCATCTCCCTATATATATGTGTGTCTGTGTGTGTGTGTGTGTGCTGCTTTAATATAGTTGATGAATGATGATAGCCAGTAAACACTTGTAAAATTGACATGGTTAATTTTTATAGTTATTAAAAATTTAAAATTACATTTATCAATAATTTAACACAATATTAGATATTTTCTTATATAATAACTAAATTTTTGGTAAGGTACCTATTTAAATAGTCATTAAAATATTCGTATAACTATGATTCAAAAAAAATCGTATAACTATGACTTTTTATATAAAATAAATGGGTTTTGAATGGGTAGGGGTAATATGGGGGTGTCAGTTAATGGATTTGCGATGGTTACGAGTAACATGTATAATTTCTTAATCAGATTAGTCCGTCGTTATTTCTATAATTTATTTTATTTTTAATATTTCACCTATTAACAACGAATTGATCAGTCGTTAACTATAAAAATCAATTTGAAAATTTATATTATATGGAACGACAGAATGTTCCGTGTATAAATTATTAAATATACAATTTACTATTTACTATTTACTATATTAAGTATCCTAGATAACTTTTTCTTTCAATTGTTGCCCACGTAATATTTCTTGTATCGTAAATTATTCATGATATTATGGCCTCCTTGCATTAACCAAACTAGTAGCCTTCCTTTTGCGGACTAATTAACTACTAGACAAAATTATATTGTTTCTATATATATACGTGGTAATAAATTGAAAAACTTACGATATATTTACATGCCAAAAAGAAAAAAAAGAATGTCATATATATGAATGGTAAGTATCCCTTATATTTATGACATGTTGATGTAATCATCGTTTAATTTATTTATGATATATATATATATATATGGGAAACACACAATTGTTTTGTTTTACAAAAGTTCAATGATAGTATAAAATAATTGAGTGGAATTTAATTTATTCATTGTTCCAGTAAGTAATTGTCACGCCCCAAACGGGACCATGACGTGATTGAGCACTTAAACTGGTTATTAAGCCAAATAAATCAAGCCAACAAAGGATTTATACAATGTTAATACCTAAATAGTCAATCATTCACCAAAAGCATCCCAAACAGAGTTTAACATTGCAGCGAAATCTCAAATTACAGTCTGATAAAGTAACAAAATAATTCTTAATATACATCCCAAATAAAACTTAACATTTGTTCAAAGGTCCTACGCCTTTAGATTAAATGCATAAAATAAAAAGAGTCCAACAACAAGCTAGATTTAAAGGAAATCTTCAAGAAGTCGGGATGGAGCACGGATATGGATTACTCCGTAGTCTGATCTTCTTCGTCCACGTCTTCAATGTGTGGACAATCACCATCTGGTCGTTTGAAAAAGCGGGGGTGAGACAAAAATTCTCAGTGGATGAGTGTTCGTGTGTAAGTGTGGCTTATACCAATGCAAGAAATCAGTTATATGAAAAATGCATGGTTCATGATGCGTGCGTCACACATGATTCTCAAGCAATGTGATATTCCAAAATAATATAGTAGTATATAACTTGTGAAAACAGTTCGTGAACATTCAAGCACCATGAATGGTATTCGAGCAAGTCAAGTAGTGGTTGCGTATGGAATGTAACGCTAACCCAAGCAATTCAAGTAGTGGTTGCGTACGGAATGTAGTGCCAACCCAAGTAAGTAAATATTCCGAGCGACTCCAGAATCGTGTGGATCAGACAACGATTCCTTCATTCTTCCTTGTAACTCCCCGAGCTAGATGGCACGAGGCCCAAGTTACCTTATCGCTCCTAGGCACGACAAATCCACAATTGGGCTAAGTAAGCCCGGATTATCATAATCATGATTATACCTCAATTCTATGACCCACTTCGCCCATATGGTACTTCGTCCTTCAAAACAGTGGGATTAGGGCAAAGTGGGGCGATAAATGGAATAGCGAAATTAGCTGCCCGGTTTTAATACGCGACTAGTGCACTCTGACTGTGAGCTCGACACACCAAGTTAACTCAAGCAAGTAGCTTCACAGAGTTATAATATATCAACAAGGCAGCCGAATATAATATATGAATCATACAAAAGCAATACAAGGTGTAAGTAAGTTAAGTTTATTTACGTGAGTGTTCAGTATTATTGGTGGTGTAAACATATTAAATGAAGCTAATTATCGAGAGGATAACCCATGATTTGATTGATTTGGTGGACTCAGTATATTATGCGGGAGGTTTCAACCTCGTTGAAAGTTCAATTGGTTATAAGGCGACGAAGTTGCCACGCGTAACGCGTAAGATTCGGGTAAGGAGTCCGTTAAGGTTCGGATATTTTAAAAAAACCAAAAATTATATAATTAAATATAATTAAGTAAATTTCAGGGCTGTAACAATGTAAATAATTAATTTGAAAAGAAAATTTTCATAAGTAGCCCCGTTTTGGAAAAACTAGTATTTATCGGATTTGAAATCGAATAAGTTTTGGTCTCGACCTCGGGAAAATGTAAGGTCAGTTTCTAAATTCTCCAAATTTTCCATAGAATCAGTTTTTCAAAGAGTTTGGGGTTGAGTTATAGAGAAACTCCGATTTGGTCCCTTTTTTGTCAAAATTATCATTTTTGATCCCGAACTTTAAATATTTGGATCTCACAAACCGGAAGGATTTTGATGTGATTCTAATTTTAAAATATCACTTATTACAGGGGGTTGTTGGGGAAAAAGCAGTTTTGGAAAAGTCTTAGTTTAATTCCCTTAACTTTTGAAAATTCTATTTCTAGTCCATTTTTTGAGTATTGCCCTTAAGGCTTATTTGGGGTCCATTTGTTATGAAACTTGGACCATGGGTTCAAAATATTATAAAATTAAAATTAAATGATTTTTTTTCCAGGTACATGGAGTTTATTAATCCTGAAATTTTGTTTTTGCCTTGAGTTTTGTATTTTACAATTTAGTCCTCAAAAGTTCAAAAATTGGTTGTTTTTACTCAAAACACTTTGATTTTTGAATTTTACTCAAAATATGAGTTTTTCAGTGTACACAAGTTAATAATTTCGAATCTTTCGGAAAAGTCCTTCAACAATTTAAAAAATCTCATTTTCAATCCTTAAACTTTCAAAATTCCTCAATTTAATCATTAGGCTTTCAAGGGTTGTTGTCTTTTTCATCTCAAAACCTTTAAATTTTATTATTATCTTAACATGTCATATTTTTAATATAGTACAGTCCAAATTTCAAATTTTTACAGAGGCCCTTTCACTACAAGAAAATTCTAGTTTACCGACAGAATTTACCGACAGAAATGATTTTGTCACTAAATTTTACAATTACCTACAGAATACCTACAGAATAAAAAATATCATTTTCCCCAAATTATACCAATAAATTACCGACAGTTTTTCAATTAAAAGACAGATTTTCCCGTAGGTATTTACCAACAGTTTTAGATTCTGTAGGTAAATATTTTACCTACAATGGTTTTACCTACAATGATTTTACCTACACTTTACAATTTTCTTAACATTTACCTACAGATTTTTCTGTAGGTAAATTGGTTTTTTCTTGTAGTGTTTAACAGTTTTTATTTTTTGCAATTTAGTCCTTCAACTTTACAAATTTTGCCTACAAGGTCCAATATCTCAATTTTTCATATATTTTCAAGTTTTCCAGAATATAAAGTAAGTAAAACATGGAATTCCATGTACACAGTCATGCATTAACATATCATTTAAGAATTCATCAAGAAATTCATAGATTTATACATGCATGCACCTATTTTTGCAAAATTGGAACAACACGCATACTTTGATGAAATTGTTGGCCATAGATACTCAAAACACACATGAAATACATATTTATATCATATAATGCAAGTTTCAAATCACTACATGCCAATTTTTACATGAATATTTGAGTTTTTCTAAAGGGCTTTTTCCACCACCTTAATAGTTCTTGTTAATGTGTGTAGAAATGATATTTTCCTTTTCTATCTCCTTGAAATCGACCACCACTTCCTCAAGGAAACCCCTAAGTGATAATTTTTCCAGAATTTAAAGTTAGAATTTGAAGGATTTGAGGTAAGAAAGAATAGGTTAGAACAAGGGTCAAGAAATCTACACTTACCTTGTGTAATTTTGCAAGTTGATCCTAGAATGGAGTATTTTCTTTACACTTTCAAACCTTTGGTTCTAGCTTCCGAAGTCAGCCCCTTATTCAACACTAAAACCATTTTTTTGGTGTTAAAATTTAAAATTAAAAAAGAAAAAGAAAAAGTAGTACTAATCCACAATTCTTACCTTGTTTTCTTGTTTTCTAGAAGTGGATTAAAGGTCCTCTTCAAGCTTATGACCAGGTCTTGATTTCCTTAAGTTCTTCAAGATATGAACTTCTAGGTGTACCTCAAAAGAGAAAAATTCATTAAGTTAGTAGATGAATGAAATAGGCTTAGAGATTTTTAAGGAATGGATTGAAGATGAAAGAAGAAATCCTCTTATCTTAGCTCAATGTGGTTCGACTTTTAGGAAGAAAATAAGGGAGTTCTTGTGCTTTTTTGTCTAAGTGCTTGAAGAAGAAGAGTGTTGGAAAAATAGAGAGAGTTGGGAGAGTTGAGAGAATGGTGTAGGATGAAAATGAAAGAATTCCTCCTTCTCAAGGTGATATGGCCGAAGATGGGGTATAAGGGAGGAGAATTTTTTTGATGTCTTGTATCATGTTGGTTGCATGGGAGATAAAAGAGTTGGTCAAGGTATGGGTGGAATTGGAGGATGGGGTGTTAAAGAAATTAAGGGGAATGTTTGTAGTGGGAATTGTAAGAGAAAATTAAAATATTGTGTAGGATATTTGGTATTGGTATTGTATAATGTGGGATAGGTGTATAACGATGGAGAGGTATTTCTATTTCAAAAATCCCACCTTGGCCGTCCGTACTAGTCTACTATATGGTGTTTATATTTTTTTTTGTCCCAAAAATGATGATAATTGGCATAAAATATCAATTCCCAAAATTAATAATAAGTCCCACAATCACTTATGAATCTCATAATCACTTATTCTAAATCAAACTGTTATTTCTATAGGATATAAATCACTTAGTGAAATAAGTTTTCTAAAGTCGAAGGTGTCTAATAACTACTCAAGTAGTAGCAATAATGATCAATTAGGTGATTAATAAGCATAGAATTCGAAAAACAAAAATAAAAAGGAATAATAATTAAACAAGTAATTGATCATATAAATAAAATGACGATATAACGTGAAAATATTATTAATAGTGATTCATCAAAAATGACGCGTTAAAAGTAGTTGCGAATATACATAGTCCTCCAATGATGTCGGTTACATGCTCGTACAAGATTGAAAATTGAGGGGCCTCACAGTAATTTTCTATTTTGTCAAAAAAATAGAAAAAGGGAACATATTTTTATTATATTTAGGGATAATTACAAAAAACTCCAAAGGTTTGGGCTAGCTAATTACAAAAAAAAAACCCGAGAGGTTTGGGCTAATTACAAAAAAACCACTTGAGGTTTTATTCCGTCTTACATTTCCTCCCTTCATAAGTAGAAAAACTTTCAAAAATCCCCTCATATTTATAGAAATATTACAGTTACTCATTAAATTTAAGGCATAATCAAACCTTAGGGTTCTTTTTGTAAATTTGAAACATCTCTTGATTTTTATTGTAATTAGCCCAAACCTCAGGGTGCTTTTTGTAATTATCCCTTATATTGATGGCCTTCTTGCACTAACGAAACTAGTAGCCTTCCTTTTGCGGGCTAACTAACTACTAGAAAAAATTAAATATATTATTTATATATTTATATATGTATATATGTATATATGGTAATAAACTGAAAAGCCTTACACATGCCAAAAGGGACAAAAAAAAAAGAATGGCATATATATGAATGGTAAGTATCCTTATATTTATGACTAAGTAATAATCATCGTTTAATCACTGAATTTTGTTTTATAAAACTTAATTTCTAATCATAAAGCAATTTGATTATAATTCGTTCATGATGATCATAAGTAGAAAGTTCATATTCTTCAGTCATTGATAAACAATTTGTTGGACCGTATTATTCACGTGAATGATGAAATACAAAGCAAAATAAGAAAATAAAATACAAAATTTGAAGTCTTAATAAGGACCAACTTTGTAGCGCTTCAATTATGTATTCTAAAACTTTCTTGCTTTGTTCTTTTGACTTTTAACCTACATAAATCAATAGAAAACAAGTTAGCTTAATGCGTCCTTCTGGATGTTGTTTGACTGAAATACTATTGGAACAAAGGAATACATGCTGAAATTGTCCTTTGTTGATATTTCAATTTATTCAAACTATGATTACATTAATTTCGCTCTTGCCAACTTTTGAAGGAAGTGAAGGACCCAATAATGGAGGAAGTTTTGCTAGAAACAGAGAACATTCTTGCTTGTGGACAAATTGACCTACTTCTCACTCTCTATGTTTTGCAACACTTAGAGGAGGCAACTTACTATTGCATCATTTGCTAAAAAGAGGTTTAAATTAAAATGGATCGGATAATAATGGGAGGACGTCTCTCGTGAGTATATGAACGCCATTTACGAAATAGATTAACATTTAAAACACTTTTTGATTTTCTTTTTCATGGTTCTATTTATAAAGCATATTGCAACATCAAAAGGCAAAAATGAGAACCGCGTACTTCCTTTGCTGGATTTTGGGATAGATCTCAACAACAATAGTAATTTGTTATTAAGTTCCAAACATGCTCACGATGTATAATTTTGATAGACGAACTAGCCATTGCCTTTCTTGTTATGAAAATCATCATCGTTCTTCAACGACATTCCAAAACCGTCAATTCTCTCTTTTGGTTATGTTTTGTTGTATTTGGCATTATGGTTTAACAAGAATTTTCATTGTTTCATATATATATATATATGTTCAAGAAGTGAAAATGTCCGATTGACCAACAATATTTTATCATGTTGAGGTCATATAACTGAATGTGCATAATGCATTTCTTATGATTCTGGATCAGATTTTGTGGCCACTTGCTTTAATTATACATACATATATATGCATGCATACCAATAATATAGAGGTTTCATTTGTTGTAATTAGTAAATACTTCTCTATGAGTTATAGCTTGAGTGATCTGTTAACCACTTATATTTTCCATTTAAAGTTGTTAAATATTCCAATGGCATCTGTCATTGATGCAGCGGATGAGTCTGATGAGAAAGACTGGCATAGAAAAATGAAACAACCTTGCATAATATGTTGATCATTCCCTCACGAATATCATATTATATGCATCCAAAAACTCATTGATTCATATGAATACCGAGAAGTTGGAAAACAAAAGAAAATTATTTGTTATACTTTTATTAATTTCTTCACCAACTCTTAAAAAGCCCAATGACATACAATATATAGGGAATAGAATCCCTAATTAAAAATCATAAAAGATTCACAATAGAGACAAGATAAAAGAGGATCACAAAATAAAATATAACATAAATCTAATTGATATTATCATAATTCTAGAAGTGATATCCTTGATACACATGCATCAGTCATCTTGCCTGATTATAGTGAATTACTAACATTATTATCAGCTAATTTGCTTTAAATGCACACATTCTCCTAGCTAATCTCCAGAAAAAACTAAAGTAGTTGATATATGCATAACTTGAGGCCCTACACACTCCAATTACAGATTGACTGATCCCATCTACATCAATAGAATATCCTTCTATCTTTCGAGTTATATATTTTTTCCGAGGTTGGTGGTTTTGCTTGATGCTCATAATTTTCTCGTGCAGATTTAGAATGAAATGTTCCACTTTGGGAGGCCAAATTTGGCAGATACAAACCAAATATTAAGGTGTTGTCAGATAACGAGGCTAAATTAACCACCGATGATGTCAGTCTATTTTCGTGCACATGTGCAGAACAAAATATTTGGATAATGCATACCAATAATGCAGATGTTCCATTTGTTGTAATTAGTATAAGGTTCTCTATGAGGTTTTAGTGATCTGTCAGTCAATTATATTTTTCATTTAAACTTAATGTCACTTTATTTTCTAAAATCATTGTTAAATATTCCAATGACATATGTCGTTGATGCATCGGATGTGTCTGATCATAAAGGCTGACATGAAAGAATGAAACAACCTTATATAATATGTTGATTTCCTCACATATACAAGATTATAGGCATCTAAAAACTCAGGCATTGTATGGTTATGTTTCCATGTACCATTTCTAGTTTCTAGTGTTGGAAAATGCATTTTGAGAATTTATTGGTTTTCGTGTGAAAACTGGAAATATGTTTGGATGAGTGAATGAAAATGAGTTTTATGTAGGTTTAGAAATGAGATTATGTTTGGTTGAGTAATTTTGAAGTAGTATTTTATGTATATAATAATTTGAAAAGTTGATAGTTGTTGAATATTTTAATTGAATATATAATATTATATTTATAAGATTGTAGGCTGGTGGGTCCCATTGGTAATATTTTAAGTAGATAAAGTTGATAATGGAAGGTCCCACACATGGACGAAGCCATGTGGGGGCCAAGGGGGGCACTGGGCCCCCCTCAAATTTTGAAAAAAAATAGGGGTATTTTGGTCATTTTATATTTTAATTTTATAAAAAATAAAAAATAAAAAATGGGAAAAAAAAGTCTTCAATTATATTGCATTCCTCTTTCCTATTTTCATTTTTGAATCTTGAAAAATATGAGTTTTGATCATTTTTCCCTTTTGTTAAACTTTTGTACATTATTTAAGCTCCGCCATAAACATTAACTTGAACTTTTCCATTATTCTCTTGTGTCTCTATTTGTCCTTTTTGGTATATTGATGTAATTTTATTTTGTTATTTATTGTTGAATATTAAGATGTGATTGAATTAATACAAAGACTTAATCAAAACTTCTACTTATTTTAAATTTGATGTATTATTTTTCATTTTTATATGTGGTAGTGGACAATTCACAATTGTCCACTTATGTTTTGTAAAAATGAAAAATAGTCATATTTTTCGAAAACATGTTTTTTAGTCATTTTGATACGGTTATACCCTTCTTGTGTTCTTAGATGAGGTACTTAATTATATTTCAAAAAAACTGATTCGGTACATTTTTCGGTACCGAATCATGGACTGGTCCCTAGAAATGAAAAAAAAAAAGACAGTGAAAATTTGAACTCAAAAATAGCTAAAAAAAATATTGTTAAAACTATTTTAATTATGTAGAAGTGGCCAAAAATTCCACGAACTCTTTTTATATTAATATTAGTTGGGCCCTCCTACCAGAAATTCCTGGCTTCGTCACTGGTCCCACATATATATTTGGATATAAAAATGATAATTGTGATTGATGAGTGATGTAGGGTAGTGTATAGGGTTGAGAATTGAGTATAAGTTTGAGATGTTGTTTTATGTGAAAAATGGAAAGTCAAAATGATGATTTCTATTGGAAAATTTATAAACAAACATGATTTCATTTCTATAAATAGTTGGAAATTAGAAATGGGGGCTTGGAAACATAAACAAACAAGGCCTCATTGTTTCATATGAATAATGAGAAGTTATACTATAATAAAATTGACAAAATGTGACGATAAAACTCGTCACATATGTATATTTTTTTGTCACTAAAATCATTTTGTGACGAAATGTGAGCGTCGCAGCGATCGTCATCGTAGCTCTATGGCAAAAGGTATAATTGATACTTAACATTTTGTCACTAAATATTTACCTTTCAATGACGATAAAGGTGATCTCACCATTTTAAACATGTTTAGTGATGGATAAATTATAACTAAAATGGTCAATATTTTGTCATATTATATTATATTTCGTCATTTAAGATTTAAGCTTCAAATGGCGAAACTATATTTCATCACCGAAACATTATAATACAGTGACAAATATTATTAAATTATCCAAATTATCAAAACTTAATGACATCTTCATTGTCACTATTAAAAAACATATTTTGTCATATTTGAAACGATTCATCATGAAATAGATAATCAATAGTTACAAAAAATTATCGTCACTAAACGAGTATATTTGATGACAAAATAATGCGCCATAATAGAGAAATTTTTATGCACAACTTATATGTCGTCACTTAATAAATATGAGTGGTAATGACATGTTTTGTCATTAAAAAGTACATATTTAAGGACGAATATAGTAAGCGTCTCAAAAGACATATTGCGGTGACGAAACAATTCTTCATTATAAAAGGCCTTATGGTGAAACAGATATCATCACAAGATGTATACATACAGTGACAAAAGAATCGTCATGAATGATTGATTTTAAGTGAAAAATTATTTTGATGTCCTTTAATGAATTTAATATGGCATTATTTGAATCTAATTTAGGACAATGTTATTCGTCATGAAAAGCGCATTTTACTGACCAAATATAATGTCACTAAATGAATGTGTACAGTGACACCTTAATTAGTCATAAAGAATTTTTTTAATAACATAATATTCCAACATAATTAATTGATTGATTCTTTAATGACGACCCTCGTAGTCATGCAACGAGCATGAGGAGAAAAATAGATATATAATCACCAAAATATTATATTTTGTAGGGTTCTGATTTGGGTGAATTGCAGGACTTTCATTGAAAATACCATATGAGCAAAAAGAGTTAAAAATAGGTAAAAAAAATTGTATTTAAACATCGAAAACTACATGAAAACAACAAAGAAACATCAGAATAACATTAAAAACAGTATAAAAACAACCCAGAAACAACGTAAAAAATATTAAAAACACCACATGAATAAAAAGATCTTAAAAATAGGTAAAAAATTGTATTTACACGTTGAACACTATATGGAAATAACAACAAAAATTATTAGAATAACATTAAAAATATTATAGAACAACACCGAGACAATAGAAACAATGTACAAAATAATACATGAACAAAAAACAGCATAAAAATAGGTAAAAGTTGTTTTAAAACATAGAAACAACAAAGAAACAAATGTAAACAACATCGAAACAACATATATAACATATAAAGCAATACAGGAACAAAAAAAACAAAAAAAAAGTAAAAAATAATAAAAAAAATATGCAGGAGCATAAAAAAGAAAAAAATAGGTACAAAAGGAAAAAAAATAGGTGCAAAAGTGATAGGAGCGTATTTTGTGGTATATCTATGAAAAAGAAGGTATTTATGTAATTTCCCCTTGTATTTATAGGTTTTTTTTATTTAGTTGACGAATGATTAGGGGTGGAAATGGGCTAGGTCGAGCTAGACTTTTTGTTGGACGATATTGGCTTGATTTACATATGTTGGGTTTAAGCCTGACCTATTATACATAATAGACTTTTCTTACAACCCTAGTCTGGCCTATTTATATAAATAGGTCTGGCCTGACGCCTACTAAAAGCCCATTAAAGGCCTACAAAATCATAAATATTTTTTTCTCTAAAAACAAATTTGTAATATTTTTCTAATATATATTTTATCTATTGTTGTAATTAATTATATCAAAAAGAGTAATATTAATAAAGTATTAATATATATTATGTTTTTTATATTAGTAGACCGTAAATAGGCGGACCTATTAGGCTTGAAAGTAGGAATGACAATAGGGCGGGTCGCAACCCGACTTTGTATTAATGGGGCGAGTCTAAACCCGATCAAAAGGGTCTGGGGCGGATCTGGGGTCTATTTTTTAAAAACCTGTCGGGGTCTGTAAAATAAAGAATTTCTAATTTCGGTTGGTTCATGGCGGACATGTCAGTAACTCCGGTTGTTTATGTGACGAATTTAGTTTTAATGTCATCAAAAATACACATTAATGACGACATCAAAGAGTTATAATGACTAAAGTAGTGGTCGTCGTAATAGAAAACACAATAATAACGAAATATTATAGTCACTAATATGTTATGTGATTAGTGACAAACGTATGATGTTGTAATCAAAAGGAATTTTTTATGACATCAAATATCGTCATCTATTACCATTCATTTCTCATTGAATGAATTTCCTCCACAAAGTAGGTGCAAAATTTCGCCTCCGAATATTTATGTGATGAATTTAGTTTGAATGTCATAAAAAATACACATTAGTGACAACATCGAATATAATGACGAAAATAGCGGTCGTCGCAACAGAAAATTCAATAATGACGAAATATTGTAGTCACTAATATATTCATGTGACTAGTGACAAAAGTATCACGTTGTCATCAAAAGGAATTTTCTATGACAACAAATATCGTCATCAATTACCATTCGTTTGTCATTGAAAGAATTCCCTCCACAAAGTACGTGCGAAATTTTGCCTCAAAACATTTATGTGACGAATTTTGTTTTAATGTCATCAAAAATATAAACTCGTGACGACATAGAAGAGTTATAATGACTAAAGTAGTTGTCATCGCAATAGAAAATTCAATAATGACGAAATATTGTAGTCACTACTATATTCATGTGATTAGTGACAAAAGTATCATGTTGTCACTAAAAGGAATTTTCCATGACATTAAATATCATCTCATCAATTACCATTCATTTGTCATTGAAAGAAGTCCCTCCATAAAGTAGGTACAGAATTTTGCCTCCAAACATTTATGTGACGAATTTAGTTTTAATGTCATCAAAATACACATTTGTGACGACATAGAAGAGCTATAATGACTAAAGTAGCGGTCGTCACAATAAAAAGGCATTAATGATGACTTTACAATTTCGTCTATCTGAAATAACAAATGGTGACAAAAACAATTTCGCGGCATGAAATTTTGTCATATAATGCAATTGATTTAGTGAAGTCATATGGATAATTAAATATGTAATTTAAAAAATTAACGGGGCGGGTCTACCTGACCCCGTTACCGCCCGACCAAAGAGGGTTTTAAAAGGAGGTCCCGTTACCCGCCCCGAAACCCGCTTGATCGGGTTTAGACCCGCCCCGAACGGGACGGGTATATTGCGGTGCCGGGTTTCAACCGGCCCCATTGCCATCCCTATGGCTCAATCTTCACCTAAACAAAGTCACCAGCGATAAAAAAAACTAATAAGGAGAGTTTCTGAAATTTCAGTGACCTTATTAAGGGATTCAAATTGAGCTTCATAATTCCCGATTGTACCTGTTTTAATGAGCTTGGATAACTCGCCCTCTTAGTCCGCATAAATGAATGGCCCAAACCGGTATTTGACAGCGGCAACAAACGTCGACCACGTGGGAATGAACCCGTTGCGCCGCGGCCAGTAAAACCAGGCCGCCGCGCGGCCCTCCAAATGGAACAATACGATTTGCAGACGAGCATCCTCCGGGGTCCCATGAAAATCAGAGAATGATTCAATCCGAAACAACCAGTCCAAAGGATCAGACCCATCAAAACGCTGAACGTCCAGTTTCATGGAACAATGAGGCAATGAATCAAAACGGCCCGAAGGAAAAGGCAGTGGAGTGGGCAACAAGGCAGTGGATGACGGCGCATCACGAGATGTCAAAGGATTATATTGCGGACTTCAACCAGGAGTGCCGCCAATTTGGAATCCACAGTAACCAATAGCTGCTGCAACTTAGAGTTGATGGTGTCGATGTGGGCGTCATTCAACTGTTGGATTTAATCGGCAGAGTCCATTTAAATGAAAGCACCAATGTTACACTAACAATTTTCCTCACTTCGAGTGGAGGATGACTCCTTAGAAGAACAGAAATAGGGGAGAAGAGGGAAAACAGAGTGTAGGGAGAAGAGAAAAGTTCGGCAAATTCATTCACTGATTTTCCAAAGATTCCCTTACATTGTGTTGATGTGCTTCTTGAATCAACAGGTAGAGTGTTTGAAATATATAAGCTGGAGAATAAAAATGAACACTTGTGTAGGGCGTTAATTTTCGCCCAAGTAATTTCCTAAAATAAAAGATTGGATTTTGATTTGTTTTGCCTTTCTAGACTTATGGTAAGATTGAGTTGTAAATAGATTAGGAAAGATTTCATATTGATATGGTATAGATATATTAGGACTCTTTGATATTTATCTTGTTTACTAACATAAGTGATATACTTGTCATATATTTGTATATATCTTCTTTCCATGTTTATTAGGACTCTTTGGAAGGTCTTGGACGCCTATAAAAGAGAGAAGGACGTCCATAATCTTAACACAAGAAATACCACAGAGTTATAAGAGTCTTGAGAGAGTTAAGAGACATACAAGCACAAGGAGTCTCGTTGCCCTGGATGCGATCTCGAATGTGACTACATCTGAGATCACATTCAGCCCTGTAGTTGTGTTTGTTAGGTTTTTCATCCATTGTTTTTAGTATTGTGATTAACATAGTCCACACATGTCTATTGTTGGATGAGTTGAATTACATAGATCAAATCTACTCTAGATAGGAGTTTTTCGTTGAGTTTCTACTAGT
This sequence comes from Rehmannia glutinosa, assembly GCA_016081115.2. Classification (NCBI taxonomy): domain Eukaryota; kingdom Viridiplantae; phylum Streptophyta; class Magnoliopsida; order Lamiales; family Orobanchaceae; genus Rehmannia; species Rehmannia glutinosa. Next base: position 640,234 of record JABTTQ020003092.1, on the reverse strand, counting down.
TGGTTTTAGTATTTTTGTATACGGAATCAAACGATTTGTACTAGTAGAAAGTTTCGCCATATTGGCACGTCTACAAGCTTGTTGGCTTGTAGACAAATTTTAATTTGTGTGTCTTGTTACTGTTTTCAAAATTCCGCTGCATGTGATTGTGAATGTGACCACATTTGCAATCACATCCTTACTCTGCGAAACTTTTGGTAAATATTCGTGCTACAATTCTTTCAATTGGCATATAGAGCCTACACTTGACGACACTAAGTGTTGATTCTGAGTGTTTGTTAGCATGGATTTTCCTGGTGTCCCTACTTTTCGTCCCTCAGTTGAAAATCAGAAATAGTTTGATAAAAAAACTCTTGATTCTGTTAGATGTAGGGCTTGTTCTAGATATGGTCATTATGTTAAAAATTGTGCAAATATTTTTTTGAAAAAGGGATTGAGTTTGAGTGTCACCTTAAGTGACAATGAATCTGACGATGAGAACACTGTCCAGAAAGAAGATCACAAGGTTCTGACAACCATCGTGAAAGATAGGAAATCTTTCCAAATAAATCCTTCAGGTGTTGCCCGAGGTGTGGCCCGAGATGTGATCACACCTACATTGATCACATCTGGACTCACATCTGAAGAACATGATACCTTAACTGCTTCTGACCTATTTTGTTTCAACTCCACCTCTGTTCCTGATGATGTTGAACAGGATGACGATTCAGATGGTGAAAGCTTGGAAGACACGTACACGAAGTTGTATAAAGATTGGCTGAAGAGGATTAAACTGAATGAAATCCTCAGGAAAGAGAATGATCGACTCAAGAAGGAAAATGATGAACATGAGGAAGTAATTACCAGGCTAGAGGTTGCCCTTACCAAGAAGGATCTTGACTTCGAAAAGGTAAATACTAAACTCGAGGATTCTCTTGAAACCATGAAGAAGTTTAATTCTGGGAAAGCAAAACTGGATGATATACTTTCTTTAGGTAGTGATGATAAAGTTGGCCTTGGTTATAAAACTCCGGTATTTGTTAAAGTAAAAGAACAACGAGAATCTTCAGATTTCTCCAACAATAAGAAGAGTTTTTCACATAAGTCTAAATCACATAAACGGCACTTTATTTGTCATTATTGTCATGCTCCTAGACATATTAGGCCATTTTGTTACAAAATGAAATCAGATTTGGCGAACAGAAATTATGCATGTCAGATGTCATCCGAAATGTTACGACATCCTCGTAATCACATTTCGAATTTTTCAAAATCTGTCTGGGTTAAGAAATCTGATGTTAAGTGTCATGTTATCTATACTTCTTTGAGATCTAACATTGCAGGATCGTGGTACTTTGATAGCGGGTGTTCACGACACATGACAGGTACTTTGGAGTATTTGACTGACTATGAGAAGCATGATGGTGGTAATGTGATCTATGGAGGTGGAGATAAAGGAAAAATTGTTGGAAAGGGGACTTTGAATATTGATGGCCTACCTAGGCTACGGAATGTATTGCATGTGGATGGTCTAAATGCTAATCTCTTTAGTATTAGCCAATTGTGTGATGATAATCTCTATGTTAAATTCAACAAAAAATCTTGTGAGATTTTTAATGAATCTAACACGTGTATTCTGGCTGGTTTAAGATCATTTGATAACTGCTATCAGTTTGTTAATAAAAATGTGTTTGATGCTTTGAAAGATGATTTTCGGAATAATGTTTTGCTTGAAGATTTTGATCGATTCAATAGAAAAGAAAATGATTTTTATTGTGATATTTTAACCATTTATTGTGATAATATGAGTGCGATTGATATTTCAAAAAATCCTTTCCAACACTCTCGTACTAAACACATCGATATCAGACATCACTTTATTCGAGATTTAATTAGTTGAGAAAAATATAATTCGCATTGGGTATATTGCTACTGAAAATCAGCTTGCAGACATCTTCACCAAGGCTTTGGATTTTGAGAGATTCTCCAATTTAAGGAAATCTCTCGATTTGTGTGTTCTCTGAAATGTTACACAAGATGTTACGGCATTGCACATCACATCTGTTGTAACATCCAAACACTGCATGTCTCTTCCTCTCCTCTATTTTTTATATTTTTTTGTAGTCATCCCTGCATAGTAAGCTCATCATGCATATCTGCAAAAAGTGGATTGATGGTTCGAACTAGTCACATATATTGTCTCACTTGGAAAACCGGTGTGAGTTGATCTCTCCAATTCAAAAAAATGATGTTATTTTTCCCAGCAGCTGAGTTGTGAATAAAGTCTTGATCATGCTTGGAGGCCTTCTAGGAAAAAGCTACCAACCCATTGTGTGAAGCTATTCCTTGTGACCAATTTCTTCAAGCGTATTGCTGTTTAAAAAGGCATGATCATGTGAAAAAGAGCTACCTATGGCATTTGAGTGAAAGCTCCCTTTTGGTTAACTCCCTCATGAGACTTGGAAAAATTGAAGAAAACTCGAAAAATTTGAAAAGTCGATTTCGGATTGTGATTCATTGAATCGATTAAATGCAGTGTGACTCAAAATGTGACGACATTTGAACCTATATCCATTGTTGTAGCACATTTCATCTCTTGTGTGCGATTTTTTTTCCGTTTAGGCATATATTAGGTTTTGCATGTCCTGGTGATGTTGGATACTTTGCTGAGATTTGGTTTCCATATATAATCTGAGAGTATTATTTTTCTCTTCACAAAATCTTGAAAATTTTGATGGATAATGATTGGTGGGTTATACACGGTTTGAAGGACTTGGAAGATTTGAATAGATTTTGCTCCTAATTATCTATATCTTTGGTTAAGAATGTCATTGATTTGTAGGATTCTATTTTTATATTTTTACGTGTCCAAGTCAGGGGGAGCATACATGATTTTGTTACCTATGTTTTCTGGACAAAAAGGGGGAGAAAAGGTTGATTGACCTTGATTGTGATACTTTCAATTTAGGGGGCATTTTCTGGTTTTCTGGATATTTGATATTTGATTGCTTTGCTGGATGTTTTTTGCTGCAGTTATGAATGTGACCTGAAATGTGATTGCATCTATTTCAGTATTTTTACTCAGCATGATTTTTAGGGGGAGTTGTTATATTGAGGGGGAGTTTGTTTGTTTTGTGCTTGATAAGTATTTTGTCCAGAAAGGCAAAAAGGGGGAGATTGTTAGGGCGTTAATTTTCGCCCAAGTAATTTCCTAAAATAAAAGATTGGATTTTGATTTGTTTTGCCTTTCTAGACTTATGGTAAGATTGAGTTGTAAATAGATTAGGAAAGATTTCATATTGATATGGTATAGATATATTAGGACTCTTTGATATTTATCTTGTTTACTAACATAAGTGATATACTTGTCATATATTTGTATATATCTTCTTTCCATGTTTATTAGGACTCTTTGGAAGGTCTTGGACGCCTATAAAAGAGAGAAGGATGTCCATAATCTTAACACAAGAAATACCACAGAGTTATAAGAGTCTTGAGAGAGTTAAGAGACATACAAGCACAAGGAGTCTCGTTGCCCTGGATGCGATCTCAAATGTGACTACATCTGAGATCACATTCAGCCCTGTAGTTGTGTTTGTTAGGTTTTTCATCCATTGTTTTTAGTATTGTGATTAACATAGTCCACACATGTCTATTGTTGGATGAGTTGAATTACATAGATCAGATCTACTCTAGATAGGAGTTTTTCGTTGAGTTTCTACTAGTTGGTTTTAGTATTTTTGTATATGGAATCAAACGATTTGTACTAGTAGAAAGTTTCGCCATATTGGCACGTCTACAAGCTTGTTGGCTTGTAGACAAATTTTAATTTGTGTGTCTTGTTACTGTTTTCAAAATTCCGCTGCATGTGATTGTGAATGTGACCACATTTGCAATCACATCCTTACTCTGCGAAACTTTTGGTATTTATCCGTGCTACAATTGTTTCAACTTGGAAATATAAAGTGGCTAATTCTGCCTTTTTATTACTGATGCCGACAAGAGCGGAGCCAGGACGATTTAGTAGGGTAGGCCGATACACAAAAATGGGGTGGGCCGGATAGAAAATCCAAGAAAAAACAATACAAATTATAACTAATTTTTTTTTTAAATTCTCCACTAATTTTTTTTTTTATAAAAAAGGGCTGTTCCAGGGCCCAGGTTGGCCCAGCCCTGGATCCGCCCTTGGATGCCGAGCAAAACGTGTCTGGTCGGCGCTTTACACTCAATTTGAATTTTACAAGTTATATAGTCGATTTTCTCTCTTATCTCTTTCTTTATAAATGAGATCTATTTATACTCATACAATTAGTGGGCTAATCATCATTATATCTAAGATAATAGTGGGACACGTGTCTTCTTCCTGGTGTGCATGGGGCGCATGCTGGCCATGTATTGAGAGGTGCTTGTTGACTTGTCCCGTTGACATGTTGACAGGTGGCATCTTGGTCTGCCACTGGTGCATTGGATTCACTTAGTGGGAGAATGTGCTCACTTGAATTGTTTTTGTTATAGTGGGCCGACCTTGGCTCGGCCCACGTCACCTGGTCGGCCTCTTACGTCATCCTGGTCGGTCCAGGTCATCTTGGACGGCTTACGTCATTATCACCTAAATAGCCACGCGGATGTATTTTCTTCCAGCCCGGCTCGGGTATCATCACATTGCTATTTGTAATCATTCCCTCATACCTCTGCCACTAACCATCTAACAAATTTAACAACTCAGCAAAACAGAAAATCCAAACAAATGGAATAACAGAAAATATCCTGACGATTATATTCTTCCAAAAGAACCCTTTTAGGACTTGATTATTTGATGATGGTAATCTTTCAGCCATCTAGGTACTAGGTATCCTGGAGATTCTTTGGGCCCTTAAGTTCTCATTCTCTTCATTGGGCTTTGTTTCCTCCTTTCGTGGCAGGCCCAAAGAAATAAACAGGGCCGTATCACATAACAATATAATCAATAAAGAAGCTTTCGACATGTCAAGCCTCTTTAGGCTGAGTGAATTGGTGTGGATAATTGTAAACATAAAAAGATAAGAAGCATTGAAGCTTAGCGCATAACTCTCAAGTGTTGATTGATTCATGCTCGACAATATTGTGAGCCCAGTACTGCAAATTTGTATTACTCCCAAGGCTTAATTGCAATTTTAGTCAAGTAACTCTTAACAGTTGACAATCTTAGTGATGTAACTTCTTGATGTGACAGTTCGATTTTGACAATTTTACCCTTTAGTCAAAATAGCAAGTTTAATCCAACAACTTTTAACGGTCATAAGTATTTTGTGTATTTTTCTTTTTTGAGGAAAAACAGGAATGTATTGATTTAAAGGTGCTGGAAAACGTCCAGCGGCGAGTGAACAAGAATTGGGATGTCCCAACAATAAGTATCAGACGACATGTTTTTAGCATAAAAAGCAAGATCATGAGCTAGAGTATTCGAAGCTCGTCGAACCCAGGATACATCCGAGATATCTAATGACTGCTTGAGGATAGTGATATCTGAGAAAATGTACTGGCAGTGGGCTGGGCAATCCGATTCTCCACGAGTAGCAAGAATGACAGACAATGCGTCTCCAACAACAGAAAACCTGCCGGGGTTAAGAGTTTGGGCAGAGATCAGTGCTTCCCTGATGGCCAAAAATTCAGCTTCTACCGGATCGGTTACGCCATTAAATTTCTTTGACAGCCCAAACTTAATAGCTCCCTGCTCATCAAGTAAAACAATTCCCACTCCTGCACAATTATGAATTAAGGATACAACTTCATCGAAAAAGATCGTCGGGCACGGAGAATGATGGTAAGACGGAATGTGAGAGGAGAGTGATGCGGAATGTCTTTCTGGCCATACTTGTGCATTTTGGAAGTCGCGAAGGAGAGAACCGGCAGAGAGAGCTAAGGAAAGGGGGTCTGGGGGGACTTCTTCGTGTTTGAGTCTGTTGCGCTGGAACCAAATTTGAGAGCAGATAGAGACGATGAGTTCGATAGGCACGTTTGATCGGGCAGCGATCATGTCTTGAATCCAAAAATGCCATAGAGGTTGCTGGAAGGTTGCAAGGATAGGTAGAAGACATGTAATCTGCCAAACTTCTTGAGCAATAGGGCAAAAAAAGAAAAGATGGCTGGCATCGGCGTCCACATGTGAGCAGATGGGGCAGGGATCGGAGGAAATAATGCCATGTCTCGCAAGATTTTCTGTGGTGGCGATGGATGTTTTACAACAACGCCATAAGAAATGCTTGAGTCGCGAAGGGATTTTGAGATCCCAAATGTGCTTCCAAATAGAGTTAATACCTGAGCTGGAACTAGCGTTGGAATTCGGTCTAAGAGGGGAGATCTCTGATTCAATGTAGGCATGGTACGCCGAACGAACAGAATGCTTTCCATTTTTGGTAAAGTGCCAACTCCAAAGATCGTGGGCGGGATGGTGCGGCAGAGGAGTGGAAATAATCGCGTCAGCTTCAGTAGGTGAGAAAATATTCCGAATGAGGTCTTCGTTCCATGAGAATGTGGAATCATTAATCAATGCAGCCACGTTGGAGTTCGGAGGAATCAAAACGGGTGGGCTACGGATGAAGAAGCCTGCTGCATTTGATAGCCACGGGTCTCCCCAGATTTTAGTGTTCCGGCCAGACCTGATTAATTTTCGAGCCCCAAGTTCGATCACTTTCTTGCTTTCTAATATTCTCCTCCAAGACCACGAGGGTCGGCAACCAAGAGATGCTTGAAGAAAATTACCAGTTGGGAAATATTTCGACTTAAAGACACGACTTAGCAGGGACGAAGGATTTGTAAGGATCCTCCACGCTTGTTTACTAAGCATCGCCATATTAAATGCTCGGAGGTTACGGAAACCAATGCCACCTTTATTTTTGTTGGTCGACATTTTATTCCAAGAGTGCCAATGTAGCTTTTTCTTGTCTGATGAACTACCCCACCAATAACTCGTTGCAAGTTTTTGAATGTCTTCTAAAATATAATCCAGAATTTTAAAACAAGACATGGCGTACGTTGGTATAGCTTGAATGACGGATTTGATAAGAATTTCTTTGCCCGCTTGTGAGAGATTTTTTTTCCCTCCAATTCTGTAATTTGCTCCAAATACGATCTTTAAGGTTTCCAAAAACTTCCTTTTTGCTCTTTCCAATTACTGAAGGTAAGCCGAGGTACTTCCCATGGCTATCAACTCGATTCATGCCGAAAATGCGAAAAATGCCGTCAATCAGGTGTTGTGGAGTATTCGGGCTGAACATTATACCCGATTTCTCGAGGTTTATTTGCTGCCCGAAAACGCTTTCGTAGAGCTGAATGGCATATTTAAGAAATTTTGCCTCTTCGATAGATGCCCGTCCAAATAGTAAAGTGTCGTCGGCGAAGAAAAGATGGGAAATACTTGGTCCACGCCTGTTAATGGAGATGCCTTGGATTTTATTACACAGATGGAGATCCTGTAACAAACAAGAGAAAACCTCGGAGGAAATAATAAACAAGTAGGGAAAAGGGGGCCGCCTTGTCTAATACCTCTACTAGGAATCACACGACCAAATTCTTTACCATTTAACAAAAATGAAAAGGAAGAGGTCGTGACACACATTTGAATCAAAGAGATAAAATTATCACAAAAGCCCATGGACCGCATGACTGAGAACAGGAAGTGCCACTCTACACGATCAAAAGCTTTGCTCATATCGAGTTTAATAGACATGAGACCCGATCGGCCTGAAGTGCGGGTTTTCATGTAGTGGTGCATCTCGTAAGCTATAAGAATATTGTCAGAAATCAGACGACCGGGGATAAATGCATACTGAGATTCCGAGATAATGTAGGGGAGGTAGGTACGAAGCCTATTAGCAATGGCTTTAGAAGCAATTTTATAAACCACATTACATAAACTAATAGGGCGGAAATGGGCCATAGAATAGGCATTTTTTGTTTTGGGGATAAGGACAATATGAGTAAAGTTGGTGCCCGGAATAAGGATCCTGTTATTCAAAAAATTCAGAACAGAGAAGATAACATCATGACCAACAATATGCCAAAATTTTTGAAAGAAAACAAGGCTCATACTGTCGGGACCCGAGGATTTGAAAGGGTGCATGTCCTTGAGAGCTCTGACGACCTCATCATCTTTAAAAGGCTGTGAGAGCTGATTATTCATATTTGTCGTGACCCGAGATCTCACTCTCCGTAAGGCTTCTTGCAAATCAGTGGGGGGCGGAGTTGACGAGGAAAAGATATTCTGGAAGTAGTCGGTGATAATATGCTCGATGGAGGGTCCGTCAGAAAAGAGCTGTCCCTGGGAATTCTTGAGGGCGGATATATGATTAGTTTCACGTCTCTTGGAAGCAAAGTTGTGAAAAAAGGTTGAGTTTCTATCCCCTTCCTTATACCAATGTTGCTTGGCCCGCTGTTTCCACATAATATTTTCCTGATCCAAGAGGTGGTTATGAAGGGCAGTGAGGTCGTGGAGACGAAGTTTCACATCGTCAGTAATGTTATTTTTTTGGAGAGCAAGTATTTGGGCCTTCACCTTCTTAATTTTTTCACCAATGTTCCCCACAGAGGTTCTACTCCAATTTAAGAGTCCAATGGAGCAATTGTGAAGCATCTCATGTATCGATTCCAAGCTGGAGTCCCAATGGGATTTGATTATTTCTTCACATTCCTTTTTCTTGACCCAACAAGCCTCAAAACGGAAAGGTTTTCTGCGCCCCGGGCAGCCAGAGGGAGGAGAGCGTTAGCTAACATGGATAAGGAGGGCTTGGTGATCGGAAGAGATGGTCTGGATATGGGTGACTGATTTCCATGGGAAAAGATTGCCCAAGGGTTTGTTATGAAAACAGCGATCAAGACGGGCTCGTTGGGTGTGCGGATGAATAGAAAGCCTCTGCCATGTGAACGGGTATCCCTTAAAGCCCGTATCTTAGCACGAAGAGATGGCATCCCAGAATGTTTGTATATGCCATTCAGCCCTTAAGCCAGAGCCTTGAAACTCAGACTGCAATAAGACTTCGTTAAAATCCCCGAAGCAAAGCCAAGGAAGAGCGGGGGATGAGTTAATCTGATTAAATTGGCTCCAAAAATTCCGACGAAGAGAAACATCAGGCTCACCATAAATACCCGAAATACGGATGCACGAATTCATAAAATTGAGTTCAGCGTCGATGAAGTGTCGAGAAAAAACACGGAGTGACACTTGAAAATTTTTACGCCAGAGTAGAGCAAGACCACCCGAGCGGCCAATAGGGTCAACTGAGATTCCATGAAAACCCAAGTCGGACTTTATTTTGTCAATTGTTGCGGACTTGCTTTTGGTTTCGCATAAAAATATCAAGTGGGGAGACTTAGTGCGAATGAGATCGCGGAGTTCAAGGATTGTTCGAGGGTTCCCAAGCCCTCGACAATTCCAGCTGAGGATATTCATAGTGATCGGCGGAGCTGGCTATTCGAGCCAACTTCCGCCGTTGAATTATCAAGATGAGTGGAGATAGAGTTACTGCTAGGAGAATGAGAAAGAAGAAGTTTGGGTGATTTATAATTTTGGCTAATGGTGTTAAGATGAGTGTTTTTCGTGGGGTCATTTATCAAGTCAGGCAAAGAAAGTTTACGTTTTGGGTTAGTCGAAGTCTTGGGGGGTGAGGAATGGGAAGATGATTGGGCGTGTTTTCTGAGGCGTTGGAATTTGCGGGAGAGTTTGCGAGCGGGTGTATCGAGAAGCATGGGAACTTGAACGAGGAAGGGGCTGTGGATTTTTTCAGGGGAGAAATACATAGTTCGGGACGCATGTAAAGGAGGGGAATTTTGAGAGTTAGTGTTTTGAGTGGGTGAAGAGTGAACAGTAAGCTGGAGATGGTTGGAGGGAAGAATATGAGTGGTGCTGTGGTAGGGAATAGGGGGAATATCAGTGGCAGATGGGTGGGATTCTGTTGGATGGAATGACTGAGTCGAGGCAGGGAGAGACTGGTGATGGGAGGTTATATCTGTGGAGTTATCAGCTGATGCATTAGTGTGGTGCAGGTGGACAGGGGGGAGAGGTATTATGGCCAGCGGATTCGGATATTCGCAAGGAATGGGATCCTTATGTGGAGGTGGAGTATTATGAGTTGAGAGAGGAATAGGTGAGCTTGGAGGAGCAGAGGTTGAGGAGTGAGGATCGTGGTTGTGAGGTTGAGGTGGGTTTTGGGGTCGAGGGGATTGACGATTTGTGGAGAAAGGGTTGGTGAGGTTGAGGTGTATATTTTGGCTAAAGGACAAGAGCATTGTGGAAACAAATGAAATATTGAAACACCTAGTTGTGACCAAAATCGCACAAAACTTGAACTTGTAGAACCAAAATTGCACAAAGTAGAATTTATATGATCCAAATTGCTACCTAAAATATTTACAGAACCAAAATTGATAGCCCCCTATAATTATGGGACCAATTTTGTAATTTAGCCTTACTTCCAAAACATTCATTGCAAGAAAGTTCACCTGTGGCTAACATTTTCTTCTCAAGAAAAACATTGGAAAAAAGAAAGAGAGATTTTCCATACACAAGCTGATGAAGATGGAGGGGTTGCCAGAAATTAAAAAAGTACCTTATCTTCTCTTCAAAGAAAAAAAAGTACCCTACCTGTTGTAAAAAAGAAATAGTATCCTATCTGAGCTACAGAATAAAATCCTCTATTGAGGTCTAAAATAAACCAAGACGAGATTTGATGCCGCATAGTTTACAAAACAACAAGTTTTGTCAATAAAACAACAATCTACTAAACATCAAATGCAAGGGAGTCACTTTGAATGAATAAACTCTTTGGGACTAGCTTTCTCTTCATTAATACGCTGCCTTTTTCTCGATTCTGGGGTTTTACCTTTCTATTCTCTTCCAGCATCCATTTGAAAATTTCACGTTGCTGATCCTCAGGGAACAGGCTGTCGCACAATCACAGGCCTCGTGATGGAGGAGATATTACTGGTTCCTCTTCGGTGGGAGCTGTCACTATAGCAGGAATGGAGGCAATCTCTGCAGGGGCTTCACTTTTCTCTTTTGCCCTTTCTTTCCTACCCGGCTGCGCAAACATGTATGCTGCAAATACATTAATAAATGAATATCAGATTCCTCATGGCATCAAGGGCTTCATATAACTGCGAAAATAGAGGGAAAAATATAGGGTCAATTACAAAAAATACCCTTGAAATTTAGTCTAATAACAAAAAAAAAAACAATTATCTTTCAAAATTACAAATACCTCTTTGACATTTGTTTCTATTTTAGGAATTGCACCCTCAAGAGGGGGTTATTTGTTAAGCAAATAAAAACCTCAAGCGGGTGTTTGTAATACCATAAGGGTGTATTTTGTACTTTTGAAAGATAACTGGAGTTTTTTGTAGTTAGGCTATCTAATACACTCTCAATTCTGAATACCAGAGCAAGAAACAATGTTAGCCAAAGAGGGGAAAAGGTATGGAAGGGGGATGAAGTGCAATTTAGTGTATTTTCTTTCTTTGCTGGATCAATTTCTAGATCAACAACCATAGAATAGCACACAACTGTTTAACAAAATAACACACATAAATAAATTGCCAAAAACACCAATTAAATAGCTAAAAGAGTAATGTGGACGCACAAACAAATCAAGCTGAAGGAAGTTTTTATAAATGCAAAATAAACTCTAAGTGGATGAGACGACGGATACAAACATCATGCACTATGGAACTCATAAGTCATATTACACCGAATCTATAATTTTGAGAATTTACGGCTACCACAAGTCCCAAAATCCATAATTTGCAATTTTGAATATTGATACAGAAATTATTTGTCCTTCAGTGAAATTCTCACATTTCAACTTGCAATTTAGAGCAACAAAACAGTGGTGAAGACTTTTTATGCACCACCATGTTATAGTAAGACTTGAAAGTAAAAATAAAGTTTCTCCTGCAGCAAATTCCTCTGAATTCGTGATTTGAAATGTTGATGATAAAGCAATATTTTGTCCCACGGTGAAGGATTTCACCTTTCGATTTGCAACAATGGAAGTGGCCGTGACTCTGCTCACCACATTTTCTAGTAGAAGTAACTAAAAGCAACATGGCTAGATCAGGTAGTGTTTTAATTAACTATTATGGTCAAGTATCCATACAATTTTATCCAGATCTATTGCGTAATAAGAATTATACAAACAGCCCTTCAACTTAAATCAAGAATAATGATCAAGCAACAAAAGAGTCTTCATGAGAATGAATTGCACCTTCAACTTTCTATAGTACAGGACGTACAAAGTAAACTATCTCATACTTGGAGAGGTAATTAATATTTATCAAGATCTATTTTATCCTCACTTTAGCTTTGCACTTGTCTAAAATAAAAAGATACAATGATAAAATTAGCAGATGTCTTATAAGGTTTTTAAATGATGTCTTATTTAATCATAATCTGTAAGGTTTTGTACACCTGCAATGATCACATTGGCTGCGAACAAGCTGGTCAAACAAACCCCTCCTCCTGCCCAACCCTATACGATGAACACAGAGTACAATTATCATAAAACTTTCTACACAAGTAGCAATTCCCACCACAATCACCTTTAACATGGAGTGCCACAATCTATTTCAACCACCACAAACACAAATACATGAATTAACTGACAGGAGGCCGTAACTACGAAGACTTATTCCCCTTCGCTAAAATTACTAATTTCACTTGAAAGACATCAATTTGTAGACCAACAACAACATACAATCGATACACAGAAAGTTTTGTATCTATGGCTTGTGAATAACTATACAAAATAGAAGACAGGGTTTGGCTTAATTGACTACTGAAGGATCTTGTAGGGTTCATATGTCCAAAATAGGGGGACGGAAGGATCACTGGAACAGTACACTTTTTATGGTACTATTCAAATGATGTATTCTTCATTAAATCACAAACCCACTGCTGAAAATCAGGAACCTGAGCCGAATCTCACAATGATCCTATCATAACAAACATGGAGATTCAAAAAACTTATTCAAACATATTCTTGCTGTCCTTTAATATGAACTTAATGTGTTCCTCTGATCTGTGAATAGAAACCACCAAAAACCTATTATATCGAACTATATGTTACAACAACTTCAGCAAAAGAGCTATCATCTAAAACTATAGTCTATCAAAGGTGGAATGATGTGTAACGATCTACAAAATGCCTGCTAGGATATGTCCACAACATGGGTCATGAATCAAAGTTTCTTCAAAATGGGCTATAATACTTATGCTAAGCTCCTGGAACAAAGGCTAAATCCACGAGCCCCAACATGAATAGCTCTAAGTACACGAGGCCAGTATGAATATCTCAATCCCTGCAGGCCCATAAACCCTAAATGGTCTATGCACCATAAAATAAAAACTACCACCCTCCGACCTTTGGATATAAATACCACCAATTCCACCATTTCAAGGTAGGCCACTTAATAAAAAGTGTTCTCTTTCCTTCAATGCTTTATACTGACTTGATCGTCGAAGGGGTATCCTAGGACCAACCTTGAGACCCCTAAATGTTTGTTCGTGTTGCAGGCGGGACCTAATCTATAAATCGCTTCCGACAAAGATAAGTCGCAAGAAATCAGTTCTCAATCGTTCAAACAGATCCAATGTGAGACCACTAGCAGTAACCACATTGACATTGCTTCAAAGATCCAAATTGAAATACACAATCCCAGCATAAGACAGATAGATGTTGGGCATCAACTACCATAAAAGCTGAATCCTTCATAACAACAGTAAAGGTATAATCAAAGTAGATGCTGTTATACGCACATTTCAGCAAAAATAATGTATCCATCTTCGCAAAAAAAAAAATTAAAAATAGTTTCTGACATCAGCAATAAGCACAATCTTATAATCAAATACTTCAATTATCAGTTAAGTCATTTACCAATATTTTCAATTTTGTTTTTCTTATTGTGCCCTGGAACAAAAAATACAGCCAGCAAACTCTACATGAGCCAAAAATGATAAATATTCCTAATCAATCTGTAAGTATCATCTGATTCTCCCAATTTATAAGTTTACTCATGTCTGCAAACGCAAATGCATTACACAATGCATAAATTTAAAGCCGTAAATAGCATAGTCCACAAAATAAACCCACATATACAGACCCAAAAAGGAGTTGAAGGCCATCAATTTAAACTAAGATGATAGACAAAAAAAAAAACCCAGGTTCATCCAAATTTAATCCAAATGGGTTTCAACAATTCAATATTATAAAATAAAAGGAAAAGGAATTAAACAAGAAAAACTGACCACCAAGAGAGAAGTTGATTATGAGAAATACACGCCAAAGGATCTTGTAACGTTTCACAGCAGGTTCACTTGGCATCTGATTCACTGGTGGGCTTCCCTTCATTTTCCTCTCTTCCCAGTTCCCCTGTTCCTTCCTTTTTATCTGCGTTTGTGTAGAGAAAATTAGAAAAATAAAAATGTTTAATCCAGTAGGTTGCACATTTAAATATTTACCTAATTTTTCTTTCCCGTTAAATAACAGATTAAACGAGATCAGGAACTTCTAATCGAACTTACGTACTGGCCAAGTTAAACAATGGAATTTTTTTCTTTTATAAATATAACATGATTTATGGTGGGAATTTATTGTAGCTTAGTTGGTTTGGCGTTTCAGAAACCGTACTGGACCAGGATCAAATCCACTCGTCTCACCCCTATCAGGACTTTGTAATTGTACTAAAAAAGAAAACATCGATTTTCGTTCGTTAGAACTCATCTCCCAAATTATGAACTAACAAATATGATATACAAATAATTGATCAGATAATATACAAGAAATAAGCATTCGAATTTATATAATAAAACACATAAATCAATTAAAAAAACAATCAATATAGATTTAACATTAATCCACAGTTTCGATTATGCCCTAGGATTAGAATGATTAGCCTAACATAATTGATAGCAAATTCATAGACAAACTTGAAATCAAATAGTTTGACATCGTTTAAGTACAAACAAGAGATCTAAACTAAGAGGATAGAACCCTTCTTGTCAGGATGGATCGTTCTTCGAAGTCTTGAACCCTTGTGCTTCCGTAGATGCGAGGCCTTGTGGTGTTCTTTGTTGATTAACCCCCATCTCTCAGAAAACTGTAGATTTGTGTAATCCTAGTGTATTTTGATGTATGGAATGATATATGAAGTGATAAATTCGTCCAAGCCTTGGTCCCCCTTATATAGGTGCTTTGAGAGATCACTGGTACAGTTTCGATGGAATTAGGAAACAAAATCAATCGTAGAACAATTCACACGGTCGTGTGAGATCACACGGGCGGGTCGTGTAATCCGTCTCTGAAAAGCAAGTCGCACGGACATGTAAAATCACACGAAACCAATCACATGGCCAGGTCGTGTGAATCCACACGGCCCTTGTTACTTGTAAGCGTGTGAATTTTGTTTTGCATATTTTTGTGTGTGATTTTTGTCCGAATTCTATTTTTCTTGTGTGTGATTGTGTGTATTTTAATGTCTTTACATTCCATTTTATAGTGACGTGTGTTACGTAGGGTATTTTTGCCATTTTCGTAGGTTTTTGTAAAAAAAAGGGTTGAAAACGGGCATCATTGGCCGAACAACGGTCGGGACGGATGCACAAGTGCGCGGGCGCACAAGGTTGCACGGTGCGCACAAGGGACAACAACAAAAAAATAGCGCGCGTGAAAGTGTGCGCGACGCGCATTATCAACTTTGATGAGAATGTGCACGTCGCGTCGCAATGTTTTACCAGGCACGAGTCGCGCGTCGCGTCGCGGGAAAGACCCTTCTAGAATTTTATCAATTTTCTTCTTCTTTTAGGATTCTTTCACCTTGTACATGATTTTGGGCTTATAAATAGCACTTGGGGGATCCATAATTTCGTACACTGTCATTACTTGCACTTTTAAACTTTAGTTTTTGTTATTTTTTCTTTCATTCAACTTTAGGATTTCTTGGGTTCTTCTCATTTAAGTTATTTTTGCGGCTTAATCAAAGCGTAATATTTCTTCATCTCTTTTCTCTGATTTCAATTGTTGGGTGATCATTATTGTTGCATGATAATGTTTATGATTGTTTTCTTTCCTTCAATTGAGATTATGATCCCACCCCCAAGCATGAACTAACTTTCTTGTCTAGGATTAGGATGATTTGATTCAAACAAACAAGCATGAGTATTGACTAATTGATTTGTTTTCCTGAATAAATTGCTTTACATGATGATTAATTGTTTGGCCAACTTTTGATTGTTTTGAGAGAATAATTGAGATCGAGAGAAGATATTATTCATGGACTAAATTTATTCAGGGGGTTAGATATGAATCAGAGATGTATTATCTAACTTGGCTTAATGAAAATAGCAAATGATGTAGGGATAGCCCTAATCTGTGTATACGTGAGTTATCAGATCTAAGCCTGATTTTTACATGTTTGTTATATTTGTTAATCGCATGATCAATTAGTTGATATTCTGCTTGCAAGTTTGATGAGATGATTCCGAAATCCTAGACATTTATCCATATCGATTTTTTTTCGGGGTTTAATTGTGTTCATATTTAATTTGTCTTTTTACTTGTTTTTCTTTAGTTAATTAAAATCACAAATTTAGTTAGAGTGTTTAGGATTTATTTTCTGTAATTTGTGTTGCATAATAATTATTTGCCGACTAAGTCTTCCGCGAGGGACGACTTTGGTCAACTTGCTACCCTATGATTGATCTCGTGCTCTTGCGAGTGTCGCTAGATTTATTTTAGATGTTTAGCGGTCGAACAAAATTTTGGCGCCGTTGCCAGGGAAGGCTTTAGGCGTAATAGTTATTGTGTTTATTTTCCGTGTTTTTAGATTAAGATTCTTTTTGTTTGCCTTTTGACTTTTACTTTATTCCACAGGTGCGCTTGATCTGTTTTCCTGATTTTGTTTATGCAAGGACATAGAAATATCAATCGGGACCTTGTGCCTTTCGTGAACGAGATCCATCAAGTTGCGCGATGTACAAGGAAAGAAGGGGACGATTCTATTGATAGTAGCGAGGATTTTCATGATCACATTCCAAAGGAAGAATAAATAGACGAACCAGCGATGGGTGATAATCAAAAGGGGAACAACGTGGAGGCACATCAGCCTTCGATGCGTTAGTTCGCGCACCCAGTCATTGGAACTGCGACCTCTTGTATCACTTTAGGACAAGCAACACGGAACTATGAGCTCAAAAACATACACTTCAATCAGTTACCGTCGTTTTATGAGATGCCCAATGAAGATCCTCTCAACTTCATTCGGGAATTCTATTCAGTGATTCAAACTTTTCCTCTACAGGATTTGAATGAAGATCAACTTAGGATGCACTGTTTTCCGTATACTCTAAAGGACCGAGCAAAAACTTGGCTTAT
Source organism: Rehmannia glutinosa (assembly GCA_016081115.2). Taxonomy (NCBI): domain Eukaryota; kingdom Viridiplantae; phylum Streptophyta; class Magnoliopsida; order Lamiales; family Orobanchaceae; genus Rehmannia; species Rehmannia glutinosa. Next base: position 622,856 of record JABTTQ020003092.1, on the reverse strand, counting down.
GTCTCTACCTCCCAACTCTCTTACTAATTGGGAAGCGGTGTACAATAAGTTCATTGGCAGGTACTACTCTCATCAGAAAACTTCAGATCTGCGAGATAAGATAGCTACTTTTAGTTAGATGAAAGTCGAGCATTTTCATGAGGTCTGGAATCGCTTTAAGGATTTACAGACTAAATGCCCACATCATCACTACCCAATAGAATTGTTGAACCAATTTTTCTATGATGGATTATCGCATAATTATCAATATATGGTTGGCAATGCTGCTTGGGGTAACATGGGTGTACACACGGCCCAGGAAATCTATGATATTATGGAGATGATGAGTCATAACTCACAACAAAAGAGTGCCAGAGGCAAATGGGCTGCCGTGAATGAAGTAGCTCCGAGTTATGATATGACAAAACAATTGGTTGAATTGACTAAGCAAGTACAATTGTTGGCTACAAGGGGGCATCCACCATCCGCTTCCGCTTCTGCCAAGTCATGCAGAATTTGTGGTGAATTTGGTCATGGGGCTAATGATGTAATTGAACAATAGGTTGAGGACATTAACGCTATCCAGGGTTATCAGCAAAGGCCTCGTAATGATCCTTTCGCTCAGACTTACAACCCAGGATGGCGAAATCATCCGAACTTTAGTTGGGGAAATTCACAAAATCTATTTAAAATCTATCCGAGGCCACCACAATCCCAAGGTCAGTCATCAAACCAATCTCGGCCTCCATATATTGAGGACAGCTTGAGTTCCTTCATCCAGGTTATTAAGAAAACTTAAGAGGCCAACATTCAGCGGTTTGAGTCCATGGAAGCCTCATTTAAGCGGCTAGAGACTCAAGTTGGTCAATTGGCCACTCAATTTGGTGAAATTGCTCAACATGTGGTAAATAAAGGGAAGCTACCTAGCGAACCAGAACAAGCCCAAGCCGTCACCGTGTTACGAAGTGGTAAGGTTATTGATAATAAAGTTGAAATTCCATTTTCTACTACTTTGACTAACCCTGTAGGTGACGAAGAGATAGCGAAGGCCCCGAATTCGAAAGATAAGCAAAATGAGGAAGAGAGAAGTAAAGGATTTGTCTTGCACAAAACCAACAATCCTTATAAATCTCTGATTCCCTTCCCAAGTCACCTTTGGAACAAAAAATAGGATAAGCAGTTCTTGGATTTTTATAACATGTTATCTAAGGTTAATGTTAATTTACCTTTGCTAGATGTTATTAGAAATGTGCCAGTATATGTCAAATTCTTTAAAGAACTCGTATCCAACAAGAAGAAGTTCGGTGACAATGAGAATGTAATAGTTTCAGAAGTAGCGAGTGCGATTCCTCAGCACCAATTACCTCCTAAACAACGAGATCCATGTAGTTTTGTTATTAAAATTGCAATGGAAAATGGTAAAGAAACTTATGGGATGCTCAATTTGGGGGCCGAAATTAATCTGATGCCTTACTCTATTTTTAAACAACTAGATTTAGGGGATTTGAAGCCCACTAGGATATGCCTTCAACTTGCTGATAGGTCCATTAGGTATCATAAAGGCATTGTTGAAGATATTTTGGTAAAAGTGGGTGGTCTCATTGTCCCTGTTGACTTTGTTGTATTAGAAGTAGGGGAAGTGCAAAATTAAGGTAATGAGCACACACTTCTATTGGGCCGCCCATTTATGGCCACCATGCACAAGCTTATTGATGTTAAAAATGGACGTATGACTATGATTGTGCTTGGTGAAACTGTGACTTTCTCTATTTTTGACACTAACCCCATTCCCTCGCATGCGTCACTTGAAAATTGCTCTTTTGTTGATTTCATTGATGAAGCGGTCGAAAATACATTTTACATGATTATAGTCTTGATACTTTATTTCTTGAGCATGATGATATTTTTGACCTTATGGAAGACGTATGGGCAAGCCTTAAACGAGGATGAGGGGTGATGGAAATATTTACGTTAGAAGACATGGATAGTAAATCCCAACAAAAGCTTAAATTGAAAGAACTTTCTAAGCATTTGAAATATGTGTTTTTAGAATAAGGTGAGCAGAGGCCGATGATTATTTCTACTGTGCTTTCTAAAGAAGAAGTGGGAGAATTGTTGGTGGTAATAAGAAAATTTATAAATGCGATTTGTTTGGGGTTGAGTGATATCAAAGGGATTAGTCCTGCTACGTGCATGCATAACATTATTTTAGGGGAGGGGATAAGCCTAGTAGAGAAGCTCAAAAGAGATTGAACCCCATTATGATGGAAGTAGTGAAAAATGAGGTATGGAAACTCTTAGCTGACCGGGTGATATACCCGATTACGGATAGTGAATGGGTGAGTCCGGTGCATGTTGTACCAAAGAAGAGTGGAATAACTGTAGGTCCCAAGGGGTGTGAGAGTAAGGTTTAGAAAGGGGGGGGGGTTGAATAAACCTTACCAATTTTTCGATTTAGTCCTTTTAAAAGTTCAGAGTTAATACTACACAGCTAGGTCCTTGATGGACAACTAAGTTAGTTAATCAAGAGTTAGCCACTCAACACTTCGACCGAGCGGCGAGCCGTTGATAGAATAACTCACTTTGTTTTGACTAATGACTTAACTCAACCGTAATAAGTATTCAGACGGAAGACTTAACACCCTTGAATTTGGTTTAAGTTTGTTTTAACACTTGGTTTTAGCACTTGTTAAGTATCAATTGGATGACAGATTTATCAACGGTATAAAATAATATGCGAAAATAAAATCTTTGAAATGTAAATGACACAATCAATTTTATAGAGGTTCGAAGATGGGGTAATTCTTCTAATCCTCTCTTCTCCAACTCTGGAGGAATCCACTAAGTATTGATCGGAGTACAAAGTGGTTATCGGTCCGGATGCAAGTCTTGATCACACAATGACTTGATCCTTTGGGACTCGATGCGAGATGCCTTGGTCACACAAATGGCTTCTCGTGCGACTCGGCTTCTTCACGGGCGGTTGCCTTGCTACTACAGCTCACTTGCTCAAGCTTCTTGGATTTGATCACGAAGCCCTCCAATAACTTGAGATGGGTTCGACCTTGAACCTTTCTACAATCCTCCTTGGAATGTAGACCCCTTTTGATTCTTCAAAAGATTTCCTCTTCAACGATTGAAGTTGTCTTTCCTTCACAGACTTAGTGTTGGATTGATTTCCTTGATATTTAGGCTTGAGGATTTGACTTGTATATTTTTAGAGTATTTTGCAGGTTCTGACTCTTGATAATTTCTTGAATGTTCGTGGTTCAGGTTTTTCTCTCTCAGAATGATTCCTCAGCCTTTTATAGTGTTCTTTCAAAAATCTGCCCGTTGAAGAGATAGGCTGATTTTCAAAAGACACTTTAGTTCGTTGGCTTGTCTTGTTGCAGTCCTCGATGTAGACATTTCCTCGTATTAAATGACTCGACTTTTTCGATAGTCGACACAGTGCGTGCTTCCCATTGGTTCATTCCTTTTGCACGCTTCTGGGATTAAGCACTTTAAGCATGGCAGCATGGAGGTATTACTTATTTAAGTAATCTTCTTGACTTCTGTGCAACGGATCCTTTTCAGATGTCTTGACTTGACTGCAATTCTTTCAACTTTCCCCAGGTGACTTCGAGTCAGCTTCCAATCATTGGATGACTCATCTGTCATTTCAACTTGAGACTTGGCTATCTTGAGTTGACTTGACTGATCCTTCTCTCAGCTGTTCTGCAGCTGATACTTCTCCAGTCGAGTTCTTGTTTTCTTTTCCTTGCCGTACTCAGCTGTTTCATAGCGGAGTCTTTCCTCTAGTCTTCAGTTGACTTCTTGCATGTCCAGGCATAGCTGACTTAACTCAGCTTGAACAGGCCTATCTATTACAATGCAATTTACAACAAAAATGGGGTGCCAACTTTCTAGTCTAAGTTTTACATGGCATTCATCAAAATCTAAACAATAAATTTCCCAACAATTTCCCCCTTTTTGATGATGCCAAAACTTAAATCATACATTCAAAAATGTAAATAGCAAAGATACATACAGACAATGTAGAATCAGAGAATGTATGCGTAGAATTGATCTTTTATTGATCATAGCATTCTTGTTCTTTTACATAGCTGTTTACAACGTGTATCAGAGCAACCATCTATTTATATACAAAGATATAAGTTACAGATTTCTTATTCAATGTACAGAAGACTTACATACAAATGCATTTACAATAGTAAAATACATGAAGGGGTGGACAGCAGCACTTCATCTCCTCCGCTGTCTCCTTCTATCTTCTTCATCTTGACTTTTCTTTTTCCTCTTCTTCTCACTCTCTGCTGCCGTTTTCTTCTTCTCATATGCTCTTCTAGCAGCTTCGTCTTTTCTCTTCCTTTCTTGACTTTCTTGCCACTGCTGAGTTTGCCTTCTGTTTTCTTCTTCAATCCTCCTTACATACTCAGCATTTTTCCTTTCCACTTCCATGTTGGCCACTTCACAAATCCAATCCAATAGACCCTTCCTTTCTTGCCTGGATCTATGTACTCAATGTTTTTGGGTAGAGATTTGGGTATGAAACCTCTTCCTCCACCGCTGCTTCTTTCTCTTCCTCTGGGCGTGTACTGTACTGAGGCCTTCTTTTTCCCAGCTGAGTGATCAGCAGAGCGACTGCCAGTAGTCTGCTGCCTGTCAGCTTCTTCACATAGTTTGAGACCTTTTTCCCAGTACAAATCCCAGGCTTGAGCCATGGACATATTTGCGAAGTAACCCTCAGATGCGAGTGTCTTGAATTCATCAACCGATCTTGGCTCGGTTCCGTCATCTGAGATGGCATAGGTGTCTCTGTCTGTTGGAATGCCTCCATGTTGTTTCAGAATATCCATAACTCGGGCATCCATTTTTCCTTCCACTTCCTTCATCCCTGCTTCAACTGTCTTTCTCTTTTCAGCCATGGGCACTGCAGAGTGTTGAAGTGGCAGAGTCACTGGGAGTTTGCTAATAATATCAGCTGTGACAAGACCTTGTTGGGGGGTTTTTGCAATCATCAAGGTTACATCTCTCGATCCTTCCCCCTCAACAGATTTCCCTTTCTTTTCTCTTGAAACCTCTTCAGCTGTCTTTCCCTTCACAGCTGCTCCCTCCTTCTCAACTTCAGATCCCTTCAGCGCTTTTAGGTATTCCTCTTCCCCCTTTTTGGCATCATCAAGGAGAGAGAACCCCCGGAAATAAACTAGCGGCGAGAAGTCGAGTCTGGCGATAAAGCCGAGGTTCTGTTTTGAATCAAGCGCGAGTATGCGGCGCGAAAACTCGGGAGCGAGGATTGCGTTAGAGTCGACTTTAATTAATCGCATCTCACCATGAGAAGGCTGAATTTTCGATTCATGTTTTCTTCCATACGCAGGAGCTCGATCTTATTTTGCTCACGCAGCGGCTTTATCTCAAAGTGTGAGATTCATGCATGTGCTCAATGTGTTCTCTCAACTTTGTTTTTGCATCGGTATTCTCGGCTCGCATCAACCAACGACTTGTTGAACAATGTTCTCAAATATCTAGCTTGTTCCACACGCATTGTTTCTTTGTTGTTGCCACCATTCCCGATTCTGACTATTATGCCTCTCAAGTCAGCAGTAAGGTTGGCATCTCTGTTATCCAATCTCATATCCATCGAGGCCTGGTGCCTCTCCATTCGTTCAATTTCAGCAAATAATGCTTTGAACACTTCCCGAACTTCACAGTTGTACCATCTTTGCAATTGCGGTGGCCAAGCAAAACAAAATCGTAGTCAGCACCGAACGATGGTATCGATGGAATGACGAGGATCTGGTCTGCGTGGAATCGCTCGAGATCTCTTTCGGACTCTTTGGGGAGGTCGGGCAACTCTAGAGAGAAGGGAAATGATTCTACAAAGGAATCATCACGAGCAACTGGAATGTGTTCAATGATGAGTGGTGCTCGTGAAGTTCCTTGTGGTCGAACCTCACTGCGGCTTGGGAAGCTGCGCGATGGACTCTGTTTCAGCTAGGTCTGTTGTGAAATTGACCCGGCTTGCGAGCCTCAGGTGTCTCAACAGCTTCGTCTCGGCTGGTTTTTCCAAGTGAGTTGATGTCCTCGGCCTTTATCGAAGCGTCATCGGACGATGAGGAGATTTCCATGGGTGGCTCATCATCAAAGTTAAATGTTTGCCGAGTAGCCTTAAGGTCGACTTACTCGTCTTAGTGGGAACATCCTCACCGAGTCTTTAAGATTGGCAATAGGGGTTGACTCGGCCGTCTTCTCCTTCGATCCCGGAAAGGTTACATCGGGGTTGTCTTGGGAATCATGAAGAGCACTTATCTCCTGTTCGAGATGGATCAATGATAGTAGGAGGGATGTTCTCGAGCGTCGGTCTGTACCCCGGAAGTCTCAACCTCCCGTTGGCCTTCATTACCTCCTGCATCTCAAGCTGCAGCGAGGCCTTGGGAGATCCCCCTTTCGACGGTGGCACTGCCTTGGGGTCTTCGGAGATGGCATCCATTGGAGTCTCAACTCCATGGATTGCACTTTCATTGCCAGTGTTAACTCCCGGGGCGCTCCTTCCTCGTGCCTCGATCGCATCGCGGCTTCATTGGCCTTCAAAGCGGTTTGTCATCTCACCGGGACAGACTCAACTGTCGGAGCTTCGTCGATGACAACTTGCTGTGTACTTTGAGTGTGTTCCTTCTCCACTTCGCCTCCAAGATTCATTGTGGAGTCAGCGGCAACATCCTCCGACCTTGCTGCAGTGGAGGGAGTTTCCCCCTCAGCTAGCACACCAGCTGAGTGACTTGGAATGGGGTCACTCATCTCCAGACTCCCGGCTGTTCCCATTGAGTATTCAGCCGTTGGGGCAGGTGGTAAGACACCTTCAATAAGGGTAGGCTCTACTTGGGTCCCCAATTTCCCAGTTTCATCGCCAGTTCCCTTAGTTTCTTCTTCCGAGTGAGCTGGGGAGGTGGTGGCAGCAACAACAGTGGCAATATGCTGCACCACTCCCATTGGGTCTATCTCCAGCTGTGATTTGGAGGACTCTCCTGGTCCCTCCATCATTCTGTGCTCATGCAGTTCCCTGGATTCCCGCATGGCTTGCTGCAGCTCCAAATTTTCCATTGCAGTAACGGGATCCAGGTCATTATCACTCTCAGAAGTTTTCGCCTTCTCTGCTGCCTCTGCTTCCTCTGCTGCTTTGGATTTCTCCTTTTCTTTGTAAATGTGGAGAATATCCATGCAGTTTTCTTCATCTAGAGCTTGAAGCACGGAGGTAATCTGAAGGAATGCGAACAGCTCTTCTTCTTCAGGGATAAACTCAGGGTGTTCGAATTGCACCCTTGAGTGGCTTAGCTTCCATGTTCGCCATGCCCTCAGACGATCCTGAATGTCTGGGTATAGAGGGGATAGCATAATGACGTCATCATCACTATCATTGACGTCTTGCTCCTCAGTTGCAGGAAAGGAAGGGAGCAAACTCTGCTGGTTTTCACCCTCAGCTGCATCAGTCGCAGGCGGAGAGACAACCCTTGCATCAGGATTTTCGGTTGTCTCGGCTGCCTCTTTCTCCTCAGCTGTTCGGACCACAGCTGGGTCTTCGTCTTGCCTCTGCTGATCGGCCTCAGCAGACTTGGCCGTTTCATCAATTACTTCTGGAGATTCTACTTCTCCAGTAGTTTCAGCAATCTTTTCCAGCTGAGTGGCAGACTCAGCTGTCTTCTCCAGCTCTGAGAGCTTGGCGAGTCTTCTCCTCTTCTTGGTTTTCACCAGAGGAATGTCTGGTTCCACTTCCTCTGGATCGTCGAAGGTAAAGGCCTTCGGAGACTTTTTGGAGGTTGCTGCCCTTCTCTGCTTGGCAGTCCTCTTTTTCTTCATTCCTGGAGAAGATATCAGAGGTTCCTTCTCCACTGCGGCTGCAGGGGCAGGAGACACGGCTGCGGCAGGTGACTCAGCTGCAGGGGCAGCGATTTTCTTTTTCTTTCTTTGCGAGGGCAGATCTTCTTCTTAGCAACGGGGGCGGCCTTTTGTTTGGGAGAGAGGAGACAGATTATCATCGGGTCACTGATTCCCCCTCACTCGTGACGACCCTCTTTGCGTAAGCTCTCTTCACGTGCACCGAGAGGTTTGATCGAAACATCCTCTTGTTTACATGGAACGCCTTTCCATGTCGAAGAGGGACTCCCTTTACTTCCATCATCCGGCCAATCACCAGGCCGTACCCCAAGGATCCTCCAAACGAACCATCCTCCTTGAAGGACTTGTTCCCAATGTTCTGGCAAAGTCTGCTGTATACAAACTCAGCCCAGTTTACCTTCTTTTCCTCCATGATCGCAGCCATCACGATCAGCTTATTTTTGGACAGCTGATTAAAGCTTCCAAACTTGATGTCTATGCACTTGGCAACAATATCTAGCAGTTTGTGGTAGTCCTCCTTTAACAGCTTCTTATCACCAGTGTGAAAACCGCCCGGCGGCATAGTCGTTTGGCTACTTCTTCCAAGCAAAGCGGCTGACCAATTTAACATCACTTCATAAATCTCCACTCCTTCCACCTAAGAAACAAGCGGTGTTACGCCAAATCCTTGCGTGATGGTGAACTCCTTTCCATGAACAGAGGACTTGATGCCCTCGTGAACTTCAACTTGCGTTCACGTAGAAGCGCGCGACCTCTTCCACGTAGGTCATCGGAAACTCTATTGTCAGAAATGGTTTTAGCCCAGACGTTTCTAGCTTTTCAGCAATCTTCTTCACAAGGGTGTCGTCTGACCCTTGTTTGATCATACCGTTAAAATCCACAGTAGACCCGGTGTGGATTTGTTTCCCTAGCTTGACGAAATCATGAGTGGATGCCATTTTTGAATGTTTATCGAACAGAACTGTGAAAATGAACTTTGGAGATTTGTAGGGTTTTGAGAGAAAAGTTTCTTTCTTTGCTTTCGAGAGAGAGATGAACAGTTTTTGGTATTGAGAGAGAAAATCAGATGAAATGGTATAAGTGTGGGTTATGAAAGGACATGCGGGTGGTTTTTGAAATTTGATCAAAATCAACGGCTTAGATTTAACACGCCGAATCGCATTTAATAGTCCGCATTTAATGCAGCAGCATTTATATCCAATCATATGCTTTGTCGTGCAGCTTTTGACTGTACCAGTCATTATTACGCTGACGTAATCCTTAAAAACATTCCCGCTTGTTAAAAACGACTGCGTTTTTGTCATTTTGCTCATAAATAACTCAGCTAGCATCTTAGCTGATTCGACTCTTCTTCTTTCTCTTCACATTGTGACTCAGCTGTCAGCTAACTCAATACAGCTGACTGTCCGACATGGCTGATTCATTTAGCTGATTCACAAACTAGGCTTTGTTTTCATCTTCTCTCATTCCATCTCTTTTCTTTGAGTCTTTTGAGTGTTAACTCAACTCAATTAACCCTAGCTCATTCTTGAGTTCTTCGAATCTTGATTAACACAATGGTTTTGTGAAAATGTCAGCTAACTGTTTATCAGTTGAGATGTATTCCAAGGTGATGTCCTTCTTTTCAACATGATCTCTTATGAAGTGATATCTGACATCAATGTGTTTTGTTCTTGAGTGTAATACTGGATTCTGAGTGATTGCAATAGCACTTGTGTTATCGCACATAATTGGAATTTCTTTTTCTTCAATATCATAGTCTCTCAGCTGCTGTCTCATCCATAAGACTTGGGCACAACAGCTGCCCGCAGCTATGTATTCCGCTTCAGCTGTGGATGTGGCTATTGAGTTTTGCTTCTTGCTAAACCAGGAAATTAGCCTATCTCCAAGCATTTGACATGTGCCTGAGGTGCTTTTCCTATCAACTCTACATCCAGCGTAGTCAGAGTCTGAATAACCAATTAGCTTGAATCCACCTTCCTTCGGGTACCATAAGCCAACTTCTTGGCTTCCTTTCAAATATCTCAAGATTCTTTTGGCTGTAGTCATGTGGCTTTCTTTAGGTGCAGATTGGAATCTTGCACATACACCTACTGAAAAGGTTATATCTGGCCTGCTGGCTGTTAGATAGAGCAGTGATCCGATTAGTGCTCTGTATCTTGTTTGATCCACAGGCTTGCCATCTGCATCCATGTCCATCTTGACTGATGTGTTCATTGGTATTTTCACAGAAGACTTCTCTTCCATACCAAATTTCTTCATTAAATCCCTGGTGTACTTTGTCTGACTTATAAAGGTTCCATCCTTCAGCTGTTTGACTTGAAGTCCTAGAAAGAATGTTAATTCTCCCATCATGCTCATTTCAAATTTGCCTTGCATGAGGTTTGAGAACTTATCACACAGCTCTTTGTTTGTGGATCCAAAGATTATATCATCCACATATATTTGAACAAGTAGTATACTCTCTCCATCTTGAATTCTGAAGAGTGTTCTATCTACCTTGCCTTTGGTGAAACCATTATCTGTTAGGAATTGAGATAATGTATCATACCAAGCTCTTGGTGCTTGCTTCAATCCATATAGAGCTTTCTTGAGTTTGTACACCTTGTCTCCAATGGTCCTTTGTTCAAAACCTGGAGGTTGTTCCACATAGACTTCTTCCTCTAATAGTCCATTTAAGAATGCACTTTTCACATCCATTTGATATACAGTGAAATTTTTGTGTGCAGCATAGGCAAGAAACATCCTTATTGCTTCTAATCTTGCAACAGGAGCAAAGGTTTCATCAAAATCTATTCCTTCTTCTTGGCAATACCCTTTGGCTACCAATCTTGCCTTGTTTCTTACCACAGATCCTTCCTCATTCATCTTGTTTCTGAATACCCATTTTGTGCCAATGACATTTTGATGAGTTGGCCTTTGTACCAATTCCCATACTTTGTTTCTCTCAAATTGGTTCAGCTCTTCTTGCATAGCCTGAATCCAATGTGTGTCATCCAATGCTTGTGACACATCTTTTGGCTCTATTTGGGAAATAAAACAAGTAAACATTGCTTCTTGTTGTGCTCTGGATCTGGTTCTCACACCATCTTTCACATTTCCAATAACTAATTCTGGTGGATGATCTCTCAGCCATCTCACATCAGGTTGGAGTAAGTCAGCTGGGTTCATTCGTCTTTGCAATGTGTGTTTCCTTGAAAGCGACTCTCTCATCATTGCTTAGCCGCAAATTCTCCAAATTCTTTTGAGATTCAACTATCTCATCTTCATCTTGATTAATCACTCGACTTGACTTCAACATAGGGACTCTTCTGCATGGTTGGCTGATTTAGCTTATCATCTAACTCTTTAATGTCTTCTCCATTCACATTAGGTTCATCAAAAACTACATGGATGGACTCTTCGTAAACCATGGTCCTTTTGTTCAAGATCAGAGGCTTTGCTTTCAAAGTATCCCAAGAAGATACCTTCATCGGCTTTAGCATCGAAAGCCTTCGATTATCCTTGCCATTGTTGTGAATGAAGCATTTACATCCAAATATTCTAAAGTATCCAACATTTGGCTTTCTCCCTGTCCATATTTCATAGGGAGTCTTTGTCAGCTGTCTATTGATCATGCATCTGTTCTGAGTGTAGCATGCGGTGTTGATTGCTTCGGCCCAAAATCTTTTAGGCAGTCCAGCTTCAGCTAGCATGGTCCTTGCAGCTTCCTTGAGTGTTCTGTTTCTTCTTTCAGCTGCTCCATTCTGCTGTGGAGTCCTTGCTGCAGATAGTTCGTGACCAATCCCATTTTCAACACAATACTGAGTTATTATTCCATTGACAAACTCAGTTCCTCTATCAGATCTTATTTTTATAATTGTTTGACCCTTCTCATTTTGAATTCTCTTCATCAGCTGTGGTAACCTTTGCAAGGTTTCCTTCTTTTTACACATAAAGATTGTCCAGGTGTATCTTGAATAATCATCTACCACCACTAAAGTGTATTTCTTTCCACTTATGCTGGCTGGTTCAACAGGACCAAATAAGTCCATGTGCAGCAAATGCAGTATCCTTGTTGATGAAGAATTGGATTTCTCTTTGAATGATGATTTGATCTGCTTTCCCATCTGGCAAGCATCACATACACTTTCCTTCTTGTATACTGAGTCTGGCAATCCCTCAACAAGATGACTCCTTGCAAGCTTGTTGATTGTCTTGAAATTCAGATGACTCAGCTTTTTGTGCCACAGCCAACTTGATTCGGCTGTGCTCTTTGCTAACAGACAAGTGCTTGGTGTTGCAGTGGACCAGTCCACCACATACATATTCTTCTTCCTTGATCCTTGCAGCACTACTTCATTTGATTCAGCATCCTTGATTTGGCACACTCCCATATTGAATCCAACATTATAGCCTTTATCACAGAGTTGGCTGATGCTTAACAGGTTGAAGTTGAGGCCTTCAACGTATGCAACATCTGTGATTTCCAATCCATTTTTCTTGATGGATCCAGTGCCTTTGATTTCCCCTGGAGCTTCATTTCCTCCAAATATGACTTTTGCGCCTCTAATTTCCTTGAATCTTGACAGATTATTCTTATTTCCTGTCATATGTCTGGAACAACCACTATCCATGTACCAAGTTCCTTGGCACTCAGCTGTTCCTTGAACCTGCAATCAAGGAGATTAGGTTTTAGGTACCCATACTTGCCTGGGTCCTGAGGGGTTAGTATTGTAAGATGATCCAACCAGCCTATAGCCAAATGATTTGACTCTAAGAGGTTGCCATCTATCGATGCCATAATCATAATTAACCTTAGCAAATTGCTTGGGGTTTTAGGTTCATACAAATTGTCTCTTTTGTTCTGTATGCTGTGTATGTGTTTTAGCAATTGCTTTGTTTGGGTAGTTGTGATATTTACGAGTGTAGTGCCTAGGTGCATATGTGTCTTGATGATAGCTCTTTTGCCTTTGGAATGGCCTATCTTTGAGTTCTGGCCTCTGCCGCCAGGCTTATATTCCATAGGTCTTTCTTGATATTTCACTTTATTCCAATCGACTTGGCTTGGGTAGTTTCTACCATTCCCATCATGTGTGTTCTTTTTATGGAACTTCTGGGGATTTTGGTAGCTCTGTTTCTTCTTTACAGAGTACTTTCTATTTGGAGTCTGCTGAGGAATTCTGCTGAATTTCTTCTCAGCTGACCTCTCAGCATACTCAATTGGCTGCTTTCCTTTTCCTTTATAACCAAGGCCAGTTTGCTTGTGATTGTGCTTAGGAATAAATGTGTGTGCAAAATTTGGTGTCTTGGGTTTTTGAGATGCTTCATTGCTTGAAGATCCTTTTTCCAAAATCACTCTGGGAGTTTAACTGTGCACAAAGGAATTGAATCCTATGCCTGTCTTATCTCCACATTCCTTTTGGCTCATGATAAGGTCATCCAATGATTTAGATGCCTTAGTGAAAGAAGCAATCACATTTTTGAGGTCATTTTCTCTTTTCTCTATAGCAGCTATTTCTGCTATTAATTTGGCATTTTTGGCCTTCAGCTCTTTGTTCTCATCAGCTACGTGACTTAAAGTACTCAGCTCCTTAGTCAGCTGTGAGTTTTGGCTTTTGAGCAGGCTATTTTCCTCATTTAACAGTGTGTGTGAGGATTTAATGTGCTCAAAGTCTTTCATCATTTTTCCTAATGAGTCATAAAGATCAGTGGGTGATGAAGTGTGTGTGTCACAATCACTATCACTAGAATCTGAATGAGATGAGTTAGAGTGTACCTCATCTTCATGTTCTGATTTGTCTTGTTCTTTGGCCATAAGACAGATCAAGGCTTCTTCTTCAGAGTCGCTTGAGTAGTCATCTTCACTACTCTTTCGAGTCACCGCCTTAGACTTAACATTTGTTTCAGCTGCCTCGGCAGCTAACATTGCTCTTTTCTTTTCTTGTCTTCTTTCTCTGAAGACTTTCTTTTCTTCTTCATTCCTGTATTTATTACTACCGGATATGAACCATCAATAGCAAAGTGTCCTGGTTGTCCGCAATTCCAACACCAGGTTCTCAGCTCTTTGATCAGCTTTCTCGATTCTTGGGTTATCAGCTCTTTGGTATTCAATCTTTTGATGCTCAGCCCTTTTGGGAGGCCTTTCTTCCCTTGACTTGAAGGGTGCTGAATGTCTTCTGGAAGTCTCACCCTTATTCCTCTTGTAGTTCTTATTAAAGAACTTATTGAATCTTTTAACCATCAGGGCTATTTCCTCCGGGTCAATGATTTCTTTGGCCTCAGCTCTTTTGCCATCATTGACTATTAGTGCAGCTGTCTTGGGTACAGCTGTCTCTTCTTGATCTTTTCTTCTTAGCTCAAATTCATAAGCTTTGAGGTCTGAGAATAGCTCATGATTGGATGTCTTAGATAGATCCATTGAGTGTCTGAGAGCCATGGTCTTCATTTCCCATTCAGCTGGAAGACTCCTAAATATCTTCATACACATCTCCTTCTGTGTATATTCTTTTCCAAGTGCTGAGAGCTCATTTGTGATTTCAGTGAATCTAGCATCCAGTTGATCCATTGTTTCACCTGCAAGCATTTTAAAGTTTTCAAACTTTTGAATAACAACAGATAATTTGTTTTCCTTAATTTGTTCAGATCCTTCGCAAATTAAAGTTAATTTATCCCATATTTCTTTGGCTGTCTTGCAAGATTTGACTTTGTTGAACATGGCTTTGTCCAATGTCTTGTAAAGTATATCCTTGGCCACATTGTCAAGGTTGTATCTTTTTCTTTCATCGTTTGTCCATTCAGCTCTTGATTTTTCAACCATAGCTGGTCTAGGAGGGGCACCTCATCTCTCTTCACCGCAAAGAACTATCCTTGCACTGTGTTCACCTTCATTATTTGCGGTGGCCCATCCTCTATCACTATCCACATCTCATCATGTAAAGGCGATAGATGAGCACATACGTATTTTCCAGTCATCAAATTCCTCAATGGTGAACATAGGAATGCGTGGCAAATTTGCTTCCATGATAATAACTTTGCTAAGTGAAAAGAGTTTTAAAAGAACAAGTGTTAATGACTTCTTTTGAAAGCTTAGAGATCTAGTTCAGTAACCAGTGCGGAAGGCTCAATGAACCAACCGCTCTGATACCACTTGTAGGTCCCAAGGGGTGTGAGAGTAAGGTTTAGAGGGGGTTGAATAAACCTTACCAATTTTTCGATTTAGTCCTTTTAAAAGTTCGAGTTAATACTACACGACTAGGTCCTTGATGGGCAAGTAAGTTAATCAATCGGAGTTAGCCACTCAACGACTTCACTCGAGCCGTTGATAGAATAACTCAATTTGTTTGACTAATGACTTAACTCAACTGTAATAAGTATTCAGCGGAAGACTTAACACCCTTGAATTTGGTTTAAGTTTGTTTTAACACTTGGTTTTAGCACTTGTTAAGTATCAATTGACAAATTTATCAACAGTATAAAATAATATGCGAAATAAAATCTTTGAAATGTAAATGACACAATCAATTTTATAGAGGTTCAAGATGGGGTAATTCTTCTAATCCTCTCTTCTCCAACTCCTGGAGGAATCCACTAAGTATTGATCGGAGTACAAAGTGGTTATCATCCGGATATGCAAGTCTTGATCACACAAAGTGACTTGATCCTTTGGGACTCGATCTGAGAGATGCCTTGGTCACACACCAAGGCTTCTCGTGCGACTCGAACCTTCTTCACGGGGGCACTGCCTCTACTCTGACTCACTTGCTCAAGCTTCTTGGATTTGATCACGAAGCCCTCCAATAACTTGAGATGGGTTCGACCTTGAACCTTTCTACAATCCTCCTTGGAATGTAGACCCCCTTTTGATTCTTCAAAAGATTTCCTCTTCAACAGTTGAAGTTGTCTTTCCTTCACAGCTTAGTGTTGGATTGATTTCCTTCGATATTTAGGCTTGAGGATTTGACTTGTATATTTTTAGAGTATTTTGCAGGTTACAGCTCTTGATAATTTCTTGAATGTTCGTGGTTCAGGTTTTTCTCTCTCAGAATGATTCCTCAGCCTTTTATAGTGTTCTTTCAAAAATCTGCCCGTTGAAGAGATAGGCTGATTTTCAAAAGATACTTTAGTTCGTTGGCTTGTCTTGTTGCAGTCCTCGATGTAGACATTTCCTCGTATTAAATGACCTATCCCGGCTTTTTCGAGTCGACACGGTGCGATGCTTCCCATTGGTTCATTCCTTTTGCACGCTTCTGGGATTAAGCACTTTAAGCATGGCAGCATGGAGGTATTACTTATTTAAGTAATCTTCTTGACTTACGTAAACGGATCCTTTTCGATGTCTTGACTTGATCAAGTAGCTTCTTTCAACTTTCCCCAGGTGACTTCGAGTCGACTTCCAATCATTGGATGACTCATCCGTCATTTCAACTTGAGACTTGGCTATCTTGAGTTGACTTGATGATCCTTCTCTCAAATTGCTCTGCGGTGATACTTCTCGATCGAGTTCTTGTTTTCTTTTCCTTGCCGTACTCAGTTGTTTCACAGCGGAGTCTTTCCTCTAGTCTTCAGTTGACTTCTTGCATGTCCAGGCATAGCTGACTTAACTCAGCTTGAACAACCCTATCTATTACAATGCAATTTACAACAAAAATGGGGTGCCAACTTTCTAGTCTAAGTTTTACATGGCATTCATCAAAATCTAAACAATAAATTTCCCAACAATAACAGTTATAGAAAATAAAAAAGCTGAAATTATTCCTACTAGGACCACGACTGGGTGGAGGATGTACATAGATTATAGGAAATTGAATGCTGCTACTAAAAAAGATCACTCTTTTCTCTATTGATCAAATGCTTGACAAACTTGCAGGACATAGTTTCTGTTGCTTTTTGGATAGTTTGTCAGGTTATTATCAAGTGGCCATCGCACCGGAGGATCAAGCCAAAACTACTTTCACATGCCAGTTGGAACTTTCGCATTTCGGCGAATGACATCTGGACTTTGCAATGCACAGACGACTTTTCAAAGGTGTATGTTTTTAATTTTCTCTGACATGGTTGAGGACTTCATTGAGGTATTTATGGATGATTTTTCTGTATTTGGGTCCTCTTATTCTGATTGTCTTAATAAATTGGCTAAGGTTCTTTAAAGATGTATTGAATGCAACTTAACCTTGAGTTGGGAAAAAAGCCACTTTATGGTGACAAGTGGAATTGTTTTAGGCTATGTAGTTTCAAAAAACGGAATTGAGATTGACACATTGTAAATTACTTGCTCAAGATACCCTTTTTGATTTTGATGAAAAATGTTTAAATGTTTTTAACACATTGAAAGAGAAGTTGATTATTGTTCCTGTTGTTGTTGCTCCTGACTGGTCATTACTCTTTGAAATTATGTGTGATGCGTCCAATCATGCTGTGGGGGCCGTTTTAGGCTAAAGAATTGATAAACTGCTCCACGTGATTTACTATGCTAGTTTGACTCTTAATGATGCACAAGTAAATTACACTACCACTGAAAAAGAATTATTAGCTGTTGTTTTTGCCTTGGATAAGTTCAGATCTTACATTGTTGGGTCTAAGGTTATTATTCATAGTGATCACGCAACCCTGCTTTATATGTTGAGTAAGCTATAGCTAAACCTAGGTTAATTCGGTGGATTTAGATGTTACAAGAATTTAATATTGAAATAAAAGATAGAAAAGAGTGTGAGAATATAGTGGCAGATCACTTGTCTTGTCTTACTCTTTCTGATGACACTCTTGCATCTCATAAACACGAGCACATAATTGATTCTTCCCCCATGAGCAGTTATTTGAGGTTACTTCAATTCATTGGTATGCTGACATTGTGAACTATCTTGTTTGTGGAATTGTAAGAACTAACCTTTCGTTTCAGGAGAAGAAAAGATTTTTATCTACTTGTAGGTTCTACTTATGGGATGACCCATACTTGTTTAAAATTTGCAAGGATGAAATTATCCAGAGTTGCATTCCTGAAGACGAACATAATGATGTTTTGGCTCTTTGCCATAAAATGCATTGTGGTGGGTAATTTGGAGGCCGTAAAACAGCCGTTAAGGTTCTCCAATCAAGATTATATTGGCCATCATTGTTCAAAGACGCACATAACTTTGGGCTGACATGCGATAGATGCCAAAGGACTGAAAATATTAGTAGGAGGAATGAGATGCCTCTTAATAATAACTTGGTAGTTGAAATATTTGATGTGTTGGGTATTGATTTTATGGGCCCCTTCCCTAAATCTTTTTGTTATGAATATATACTTGTTGTTGTTGATTATGTGTCCCGGTGAGTTGAGGCAATCCCACGAGGACTTGTGATGCTAACACTATCATCAAGTTTGTGCAGGAAAATATCTTAAGCAGGTTTAGATTCCCGAGAGCTATCATTAGTGATGGGGGAAAATATTGTTGCAACAAGTTATTCGAGAATCTGATTAAGAAGAATGGCATCACACTTAAGGTAGCTACACCTTATCATCCTCAAACTTCCAGACAAGTGGAGACTACCAACAAGCAAATAAGAGGGATTTTGGAAAAGCAGTAAATCCTACAAGGAAAGACTGGGCTACCAAGTTAAATGATGCGCTCTGGGCATATAGAACAGCTTATAAAACGGTTTTGGGAATGAGCCCCTATAGACTCATTTTTGGGAAATCGTGTCATCTACCAGTTGAAGTGGAGCACAAGCCATATTAGGCCATCAAAGCGAGAAATTTTGATTTGGATAAAGCAGGAGACGAAAGGAAGTTGCAACTGTCCGAACTTGAGGAGCATCGCAACGACGCATATGAAAATACGCGAATATACAAGGATAAAGTCAAACAGTTGCACGATAAGAGGATTATCCATAAAAATCTCGAACCAGGAATGAAGGTCCTTTTATTTAACTCACGGTTTCGATTATTCCCAGTGAAATTAAAATTGAGATGGAGCGGGCCGTTTGAGATCGAAGAGGTATACCCTTATGGCACGGTGAAATTACTTAATATAAGGACGCATGAATCTTTCAAGGTGAATGGCCAACGGGTTAAGCCATACTTTGTAAGGGTATCTCAGGCTGAAGGAGTTGAGAGCATGAAGCTCGAAGAGGTTACTTATGACCGTGCTCAGGTATCGTCAAGTTAAGACGTTAAATAAGTGCTTTTTGGGAGGCAACCCAAGTTTTTCCCCTTTTTATTTTTCATTTATTTTTATTTATTTATTTTTATTTTCTCGACTAACCGTATCTAATGGTTTGATTGAGTTTTTCATTTTGTATAAATATATATATATTACTTATTTAATAATTAAAAAATTACGAGAACAAAGGCGATGCACGACGGACGCGCGTACCGAACGCGTGCACGAGGAACAGAACCCAAAACCGACCGCGTGCGCAGGGCTACGCGACGCGCACCAGCAGGCGATGCCACCTGCGTGGACGCGTACCTTAACAACATCAGGGATATTTCAGTTGCAATTTAGGGCGAAATCTCTCACAATTTCTTCCCCAAATTCTCCCAAGTCCGAAAAGAATTTCTCCCAAACCCCAAATTCGACCTCCAAACTTCAAGTGCACTCCGATTACACGATTCTTCCTCATCTATGGCACCCCCACGAGGAAGAAAAGCACAAGAGGAGTCATCTAGGGCTCAAGAAGACATCCCGATGCAACCGGTTGATTTGGCCAAACAATTCAACGATCCCTTCCCGATTTACTCCGAGGAGAAGGGGCAACGGTATACAAGCATGAGTTCACGCGAGGTACCCATCGTTTATCCTCTCTTTTTACCAACTTTAGAAGAATTGGGTTTAAAAGATGAATTTATGGGATTTTTGGATGCTTTGGGTTGGAAAAAACTGATTAAGAGTGTGGGTAAGTTTAAACTGATACTTATACCTCTGCCACTGCCGACAGATGATCAGTGGCATTGCCCCGTAAAGTTTGTTGTTTCTGTTTCTCTTTTCTCTCTTTTTGTGTGTGTTGACTTCGAGTGCGTATGTTTGCATTTTTTATTTTTCATTACTCTGTTTTTATATTTTGGTTTTGTGTTTTCTTCTCCATATGGCTTTTGCAGAACAACTGGTCTCTTGTGAGACGGCGTGAGACAGTGAGACCGTGAGACAGTGATACTTTTAGTGTAAAAAATGATACTTATCTTAATACACTAAAAAAATAATATTTAAGTGTATTCAAATAAGTATCACTTTTTACACTAAAAGTATCACTTTTCACACAAAAAGTATCACCGCCTCACGGTCTCACGGACTTTCACTGTCTCACATAAGTTTTTGCGTTTGCAGAATTGTAGGCGGATGTGATTATGGCACTATTTATCAATCTTTGTATTTTTCAGGGACGTATTTTTCCATCTCTTTTATTTCTACGCATTGAGGTCATTGCGTTATTTAAGTGTGGGGGGAGGGGAGGGGACAATTAGTCATTGATAATGTATGTTGATTGCTTGTGATTATATTTTTACTTTGCCTACTGATTATCCCAAGTTTAATAATAGTGTTGTTTAGTTAACTTGAAATAGATGCATTAATTTGAGCCTCAATTAGGAAGTGAGATTGTGAACTTGGTGTGTAGGATTTGACTAAATCGTGAATTAACCGTTGTGATGAACGAATTAGGTGATGATTAAACAGTAATCCAGGTTGTGGGGTATGAATTACGAGATTTCATTGATGTGAATTAAGTTAAAACCCTAATTTTGATTTGTGTGTACACAAAATGCAAACAAAATGCATTTATAGAGCTATAAAAAATGCATTATAGAGCTATATATAAAAAATAAAAAAATAAAAAATAGAACAATCGAGATTAGACTCCGCTGGTTGAGCTGCTTAGTAACTAGGAGCATTCATGAGCCCCATGTTTGACTTTTACGTAAAACGACAGCTCAAACATGAGTATGGAAAACCACCCTATGAGCCTTTAGAAAACATCCGAAGTTTATACCTAGTGGAAGAATATCTCGGGAGTTCTACCAAAAAAAAAGAAAAAAAAAAGACATGGCTAATAATTGCTGATTTGTTGTGTGAGTAAAAAGGTTGCAACTTTTGACACAAATTTGAAATTTAGTGAGGAAGGCCAAACACTTTGATTAATGTTTGACTTTAGCTGAGAGAGTCTATTGCGAAAGTTGGGGATCGATGATGAATAATATGAGGTAGATGGAACATGATGTTATGGAGTAATTGATTCTCAAAATAAGTATAATATTTCTTGTGGAGTTTATGGGCATTATTACTTGCTTGTCCTAAATGTGGGGGGAGTTGTTTTGCATGTTTTTGTGCGAATTCTATTTTTCTTGTGTGTGATTGTGTGTATTTTTATGTCTTTACATTCCATTTTATAGTGGCGTGGGTTACGTAAGGCATTTTTTGTCATTTTCGTAGGTTTTTGTAAAAAGAAATCTTGAAAACAGGCTAAAACGGGCATCACGGCCAGACAATGGTTGGGACGGACGCACAAGTGTGCGGGCGCGCAAGGTTAGGCAGCGCGCACAAGGGACAACAACAAAAAAATAATGTGCGCGCACTTGTGCGCGGCGCACATCGTCAACTTTGACGAGAATGTGCGGGCAGCGACGAGTGCTTGCGCAGACGCCTGCCGCAATGACCTAGGCACACAAGGCGTCTTGTGGCTATAGGAAGGTCGCACAAGACATGTGCGCGGCGCGCGCACCTGAAGACCCTTCTAAAATTTTATTCGATTTTCTTCTTCTTTTAGGATTCTTCCACCTTGTATAGGATTTTAGACTTATAAATAACACTTGGGGGATCCATAAATTTGTACACTTTCATTACTTAGCACTTTTGAATTTTAGTTTTTGTTATTTTTCTCTTTCATTCAACATTGGGATTGCTTGGGTTCTTCCCATTGAAGTTATTTTTGCGGCTTAATTAAAGCGTAATATTTCTTCATCTCTTTTGTCTGATTTCAATTGTTTGGTGATTATTATTGTTGCATGATGATGTTTATGATTGTTTTCTTTCCTTCAATTGAGATTATGATCCCACTCCCAAGCATGAACTAACATTCTTGTTATAGGATTAGGATGATTTGATTCAAACAAACAAGCATCAGTATTGACTAATTGATTTGTTTTCCTGAATAAATTACTTTACTTGATGAATAATTGTTTGGCCAACTTTTGAATGTTTTGAGGGAATGATTGAGATCGAGAGAAGATATTATTCCTGAACTAAATTTATTCAGGGGGTTAGATATGAATCAGAGATGTATTATCTAACTTGGCTTAATGAAAATAGCAAATTATGTAGGGATAGCCCTAATCTGTGAATACGTGAGTTATCAGATCTAGGCTTAGTTTTTACCTGTTTGTTATATTTGTTAATCGCATGATCAATTAGTTGATATTCTGCTTGCAAGTTTGATGAGATGATTCTGAAATCCTAGACATTTATCCATATCGATTTTTTTCCAGGTTTAATTGTGTTCATATTTAATTTGTCTTTTTACTTGTTTTTCTTTAGTTAATTAAAATCACAAATTTAGTTAGAGTGTTTAAGATTTATTTTATGTTATTTGTGTTACATAATAATTATTTGCCGGCTAAGTTTTTCGCGTGGGACGACTTTGGTCAACTTGCTACCCTAAGATTGATCTCGTGCTCTTGTGAGCGTCGCTAGATTTATTTTAGATGTTTAGGGGTCGAACAAATTTTCTCCTGAGATCTTCATAAAGGTTGTAGCTCTTTTCTCTTTGCTTTCCATAGCCTCTTGAATCAGCTCAATATCAATTTTGTAGAGAAAGTTATAACCAAAATACTAAACCCTGCCAGTGTTGAATACTATTAGCGCGGTTGGACGTTTTTGAAGAAAATTACTTTTTGTTCGACCGTCCATGCTTCTTTCCTTCATATATTTGATCGTACATTGGCTCTTGACATATCATTTGGAACGTGCTATCGCTTTTTGTCCAATTTAGCTCCACTTCCTATTAGAATACACATAATACGCAGTATCACG